>PVKC010027284.1:0-15917 GCA_004027635.1 Crocidura indochinensis | reverse complement strand
AGACAGAATTTTACAGAGATATTAAGTTAAAATGAGGACTATAGAGAAAGCCCCAAGTAAATTACTTTTTTCTTTTTCTTTTTTTGGTTTTTGGGTCACACCTGGTGGTACTCAGGGGTTACTACTGGCTCTACACTCAGAGATGGCAGGCTCAGGGGACCATATGGGATGCCGGGATTTGAACCACTGTCCTTCTGCATGCAAGGCAAATGCATTACCTCCATGCTATCTCTCTGGCCCCATAACTTGTATTCTTTTTTTTTGGGTCACACCGGCAGTGCTCAGGGTTACTCCTGGCTTCATGTTCAGAAATTGCTCTTGGTAGGCTCAGGGGACCATATGGGATGCCGAGATTCAAACTGATGACCTTCTGCATGAAGGTCTTCTGCCTTACCTCCATGCTATCTCTCCAGCTCCATGACTTGTATTCTTATAAGAGAAAAACAATTGGGCCATATTTGTGTTGAGGAAGATTATGTAGAGACACAGAGAAGACATCAATCCAATTATAAGTGAAGGAAAGATCCAGAATAGAGATCCTTCTCTCATGGGCCTCAGAAAACACTGATCCTGTCAATATTTGGATTTTAGTCTCTAGACTGTTTTGGTATCTTGTTATAGCAATCCTATCAAACTATTGTATTGAATATTAAAACAAATCTGTGAGAATTTGTTTCCCTAACACAAAAACCCCATGATGGGAAAGGTCCATAGGTAAAATAGTTTAGGTATTAGAATGCAAAGGATTTGTAAAAGTGCACTCAGGGAAGAATAATAGTAGGAACAGATGAGATGACAAATATCTGCCAGGCAAAATTGTACCAGGCAAGTACAGAAAAAGACTCTAGCTTTTTTTAGAGATAGGTCAGAATTGTTCAACTATACTTTATACTTTTAAAGGGTGCATGCTGATTATCTATATATGTTGACATGTGTTGACATATGTTGGAGTACATGGGAGTGGTAAAGTGAGAAATACTGTATTGAATAAAAGGTATGTGTTTGGGACCGCTGAAGAAATCCCAGGCATCCCTGAAGCTCGGATAGTTGGATAGACCAAGTATATTTGTCTGTCTCCTAATGTGTTTGTTTCATTTTATGTGATCCACCTCTGCTGAACAGAGGTTGAAGGTACCAATCCAACAGGATTTAGACAAAATTTCTTTAAATAAAAGTTAATATACAGGGCTGGAGTGATTGTACAGCATATAAAATGCTTCCTTGAATGCAGCTGACTTATAATGAATCTCTTTGAGTACCATGATGAATGATCTCTGAACACAAGTGGGTGTGATCCCAAAACAATAGCAACAAGAGAGCATATGCTAAGGTCTGTTGGTTATTACAATAATATAAAAAATTAAAACTGTGGAATTATGGGAGTATCAGCATTCAACTTAAGGAAATTAATTAACTTAATCACCAAGTACAACTGCCATGGTAATAGCACCAATTTCTAAAAGGTCTATACAACATACCTTAGAAAAATGAAAAGGCCTATTAAACCATATAGTTGATTTCCTGAGAGAAAAGATATGCCATAACAGGCTGTAGAATTTTAGAAGGGAAAAGTGTATTTAAAATGTAGTGAATTTTCAAGAAGCCCTTACTTTTCCCCTCTTCCAACCATAATCTTTGGCAGGCAAGCAGTATAGGAGTCAGTAGCAGTAAGTCAAGCTGGTTTGTATTTCATAATTTTGTTGGAAGCAGAGGGAAGAAGGCCTAAGCTCAAAATAAATGCCAAAGTGGCTAATTTGAATTTCACAGGATTCACAGCAAGTTGTGTGTGTGTGTGTGTGTGTGTGTGTGTGTGTGTGTGTGTGTGTGTGTGTGTTTTAGCTAAAAAAGTGAGGTGGCAGATTAGGAGGCCAGCTGACCTAAGTGCTGCATTGTTTTGTGGAGGTAGCACCTTAACTGGATTATACAGTCTCTCCTGAAGCTGCTTTCAATGTTTCTCATCCCCAGCGAAACCATGATAAAGCTAATGCTTGTTCTAAGGATTCAAATAGATATTGGGATAGGTGAACTGTATAACAGCTCTTCTCCAAACAGCTGGATTTGAAACCAAAAAGCACTGGCCCTGCCTACAAGCCTAGAAATCTACCGAGCTCATTTGTATTCAATTGCTTTCTTCAAAAATGACAAGCAGAAAGGATTCCACTGTGATAAAACCAGGATTTTGCTATTTTTAAATGCCTTTTAAAATGGAAAAGTAAACATGCGGAAACATGAAAATGATTTGGGCTTATATTATATTCTAAATATGGGTTGACTCTGCTGAGGTATATAAACACACTAATTGTAATTGTAAATTACCATGTTGTGCAGGAAAACAGACATATGGCAGGTGTCCGCACTCACTGAGTTACACTACAGCTCTTTAACACTAATGGGCATCTGATTGAAAAAACACACACACACACACACATAAAAAACCCCCAAAATTCAAACCCTAATTTTGAGCAATGGCTTTCTAAATGATAGGTCCTAATACTCCTGTTTAGATGATTGTCTTTCTTTTATAGAAACTAAAAGTGTTGCTAAAAAAAAAATGAAAAACTCAAATTTATTCTTCTCAATATTGCTTTATGAAAAATTACCATTTTAGAGACAAAGAAAATGGGAAAATATTTTTAAAATTTCTTGGATTTCTTTTAAAAATAGTTATTGACTGACTAAATTGTTACTAAAGTTACAATACTGTTAATGATGGGTTCACATGTATATGAATTTTAATACTGTATTCCACAACAGAGTAACTGCTTCCCTACCACTAAGTCCCACAGATTTTTCCTGTCTACCTGCCTGCTGATCCCTGTAAACTCTTCTATAAAACAAATTCTACTGTTTTGCTGCCTATGCTGTTACTCTGCTGTCTAAATTTAAGTCCCACATATGAGGGAGATCACTGTATAGCTACCCCTTTCCTTCTGACTTTACTCTTGCTTAAACTTCTTAAAAGCCTTCCTTTAGAAATATTTCTTGGACATTTAGCATAGAATAAATAAAAGAATTATAAATATTTGTATATTGCTATATGGAATATATATTTTTCTTTAAAAAACTATAACATAAGGTTTTTTGTTTTGTTTTTGTAGTTTTGGGTCACATCTGGTTCCTGGCTCTATGCTTAGAAACTGCTCCTGACATAGGGGACCACATGGGATGCCAGGATTTGAACCATTATCTGTCCTGGATTGGCTGTGTGTAAGGCAAACGACCTATCACTGTGCTATTTCTCTAGCCCCTGTAATGTAAGGTTTAATGAAGTACTTTGCCTAATTCAACAATATATACTTATAAAAAATTGTAGTTCTATGACAACTTTTATCATTTATGGTGTTCCATTTCACTTATTCCTTTACTGAACAGTAAAATTGTTTCTGTTAAGAAGGCTGTTATTTCTAACCTTATTGTTCTGTTTTAGCACACACAATTATTTTATTATAAAATTATTATTTGATGAGTCTGGAGAGAGTTCTGGAGGGAGTGCAGATAGGGCACTTGCCTTGTACATGAACAATTTGGATCTGATCCCTAGCATCCTATGTGGTCTCCCATGTGAGATCTACTAGTAATGATCTCTGTATAAAAGCCCTGAGCACCACAGGTAGTGAACCAAAAGCCAAAAAGTAAACAAACAAATAAAATTCTTATGTTTAGAAACTGAAATTACGAACCAAGGAAAGCATTTTTCAAGAGCTCCCAAGTAGAATTATTTAAGAACCATTCATGAGAAATGCAACTATTTCCACTCCGAAGAATGGAATAGTCAGACACTGGTATTGTTATTGTCTTCTTGTTTGTTTGTTTGATTTAATTTTCTTTTTGAAGCCTTACAAATGAGAAGCATTTAGTCTGTCACTGAGCTTAAACCACACACTGCTTAAATTACTTTACATATGGTAGGGCAAAGCCGACCTAACATTTTATCTTCATAATATACTTTTTATCTATAATTTTATCCTCTCAGTTTAGGATTACCACCTCAAGTAACACTCCCACATTCCACTAGAACTTTATTGGAATGACACTGTATTTTCACTTAAAAATGTTCTACATTGATAATAAAATTACTCTCTTACTCTCCACCCACCCTCAAACACAAAGAATTCACCATAAATAAAGTCTGCCAAAGAAATCACTATTGCTTAGTAGGAAATGGATATTTCTAGAATAAAGTCATAAGAAAAAATGGCTGTTCTGAAAAATAAAGACCCTGTGATACAATTTTATTATAATAAAGATGCATGGCAAATTTATTTGAGAACATAAATTATAAAAAAATAGAACAGAAAGACCACCCAAGAATGGGAGAAACTATTCATCCAATATTCATCAGATAAGGGGCTAATATCTAAGATGTGCAAGGTACTGACAGAATTTAACAAGATAAAACATCGAACCCTATTAAAAAGTGCAAAGAAGAATTGAACAGACACTTCCTCAAAGAAGAAATACAAATGGTGAAAAAACACATTAAAAAATGCTCCAAATCACTAATTAGGGAGATGCCATTCAAAATAACAATGAGGAACCATTTCACACTCCAGAGACTAGCACAAATCACAAAGAACAAGAACAATATGTACTGGTAGGGATGTGGGGAGAAAGGAACTCTCATGCACTGCTTGTGGGAATGCCATCTAATCCAGCCTTTATGGAAAATAATACGGAGATGCCTCAAAAAACTGGTCATGAGCTTCCATATGATCCAGCTACACCACTCCTAGGGATATACCTTAGGAACAAAAAAACTCAATACAAAAATACCTTCTGCACACATCTATATTTATTGAAGAACTATATACAATAGTCAGAATCTGGAAACAAGGATGATACCCTTCAACAGATGAATGGCTAAAGAAACTATGGTACATATACACAATGGAATATTATGCAGCCATCAAGAGAGATAAAATCATGAAATTTTCCTATATCTGGATAGACATGGAACCTATTGTGCTGAGTCAAATAAGTCAGAGTGAGAGAGACACAGAATAGTCTCACTCATCTGTGGGATTTAAGAAAAAATAAAAGGCAGTATTCTAATAATACCCAAAGACAATAGTGATGAGGGCTGGAACTACCGGCCCACGATCTGAAGCTTACCACAAAGATTGGTGAGTGCAGTTAGAGAAATAACTACATTTACTAACTATCATGACAATGGTAGTGAGTGAGAGAAATGGAATGCCTGTCTCAAATACAGGCAGGGGAAGAATAGAGGAAGGAGATAGGGGTTGTTTGTGGTGGGAATGTTGTACTCGTGAAGAGGGGTTTTCTTTTTTATGACTAAAACCCAAATACAAACACGTTTATCACCATGGTGCTTAAATGAAGACATTATTTAAAAAGTAATTCAAAATAATCGAAGCTTTAAATTTAAGAGATAAAACCATATTTCAGAATATCTGAAATATTACAAAATCCCAAGAAAAGGAGGCAGACAGAAAGACTGCCATGTCAGTTTGCTCCTTTTTGACACAGAAGAGCCATTTCATCCAGGTCACTGAACCCCAAAAAGAGCACAGCTATTCTGTGGCCACACATTTCTTCTAGTCAATGAACCTCACTGCAACCAAAGAAAAAAATCACAACCATATTACAAAGGTTACAATAGGAAAGCAACAGACAATCCTACCACACTTAGTGAATGAAGATGGTAGTTCTGAAGACCCAACTAATATCAGCCACCAATGGAGTCTCTCTGATAGAACTTTAGAGAAGAAATTTTGTTGAAGTCCTAGGAACTCAAAGAAAACATGGAATGGACTCAAGAGAATATGAGAATGTAAGTGAGAAAACTTCAAACAGAAATGACAGAATTGAAAAAAAACAATAGGGGAAATAAAAAACTCTTTGGAAGGCCTCACCAGCAAAGTAATAGCTGCTGAGTAATGAATCAGTGAGTTGGAAGATGAGCTGCAGAATATAAAGAATATATAAAGAAAAGACAATCCAATTAAAAAATGGTCAAAGATTTGAATAGGGGGTCTGGGAGATAGCTTGGAGGTAAGGCGTTTGCCTTTCATGCAAAAGGTCATCAGTTCGAATCCAGGTGCCCCATATGGTCCCCTGTGCCTGCCAGGAGCAATTTCTGAGCATGGAGCCAGGAGTAACCCCTGAGCACTGCCGGGTGTGACCCAAAAACCAAAAAAAAAGAAAAAAAAAAGATTTGAATAGATATTTTTCAGAATGACTGACATGACTAATGATGACATAAAAATGCTCAGTATCTAGTTATCAAAAAATAACAATCAAATAGTCAATGAGACTTCACTTAAATAGAACGCACATAAAAATAACAGTAATATAATGAATAAGAAAACTCCAAGTGTAGAAACTGAATTCTGTACATTGGTAGCCAGAATGTAAAACAGTAGAAAAAGATGAAAATAATTCTCCCTAATGTTAAATGTTCAATAATCAAATGTCAGAGTCTTTCTATCCCAAAGAATGTTCACAGAAAAATAAAACAAGGATTCAAACATAAGTTTATTATAACTTATGTGAATTATCATATAAATATTATACATAATAGTTTATGAATGGAAATAATACAAGTATTCACCAACAGGTGAGTTTAACTTCTTTTAGTCATAAAATGGAATAAATTCTGTTACATGTGATAGTATGAATAAACCCTGAAAACATTATGTGTGTGAAAAAAGCCAAACATATAGGATACATATATAATTCCACTTAAATAAAATGTCTGAACAGGCAAGTTCATAAAAACAATATAGAAGTATATTGGGGCCAGAAGTGGGGGAATGTGTAGAGCTTCTACTTGGAGTGAGGAAAATAAGTTGGAAATGGATATTTGTTAGGGCTATACTCAGTGGAAAATATATTTAATAAAATAAAAATGGTAAATTATATGTATTTTTCCATAAGAGCACACAGAAAGCAACAGGGTGAGTTTTTACAGTCTCAAGTATCTGAAAAAACAGATGCATTGATAATGCCATTCTTCCGTGACAGTAAATTTAGCTCTAGTCTTGGGGCCTGAAGATCTGGATGTAACTGTTTTAGAGCTTCAAGAGCCGATCTTCACCAGAAAACAAACTATTCTTCTAAAGCTATTTGAAAAAAGAATCATGAGAATTGAGATAAATGAGAAAATTATTAAAACATTTTAAAAGTAGGATATGAAATTAGTAGTAGAGAGAACAATGAAATAAAAAAGACCTTGAAAATGTATAAATTAAGGGAAAATGTAGAAGAAAGCAGCTAGTTGATTAGCAAGCAACAAAAATATATAAATTAATACTATCTAGAGATCCGATTTTAAAACAGTGACTATTACATGCAGATGTGAGGCAGCATATTTGAGAACATAAGGTATTAATGACTTTTGTTTAGTATGGAAGGACCAAAGCTGATAAATGTAGAAGCAGAAAACTGGAAAAGACCAATTTTATAGAAGAAATTGGGAAAGCAATTTGATGTACCATTGAAAACTCAGCAGGAATATTGAATCAACTCTCACAAATATCAGAACTTTCAAAATTAGGGGCCAGAGTGGTGGTGCAGAAGTAGGGTGTTTGTGTTGCATGTGGCTAACCAGGGACGAACCATGGTTGGATCTCCTGGCATCCCATATGCTCTCCCAAGCCAGGAGCAATTTCTGAGTGTAGAGATCCCCTGACATCCCATATGCTCTCCAAAGCCAGGAGCAATTTCTGAGTGCAGAGCCAGGAGTAATCCCTGAGTATCACTAGATGTGGCCCCAAAACCAAACCAAACCAAAACAAACCAAACCAAACTAAAAAATAACCTCCACCTTCAAATCAGAGCTGAAAAAAAGTAAAAGAAATTCCAAAGGAATAAGCTTCAGAGGTATTTAATAGAGACAAGGCTGATTTTCTATGGTCCAGTTTGTTTATCTCAGGAATAATGGGAGTTTAAAATACAATAGCCCCATGTCAGACAGGAACTAAATAAACCCCTGGGGACTGTATAGTGAGTTGGACTGAAAACCCAGGGCATTCTGAAGAAAAAGAAGAATTTTATATATACATACATAATAATTATATAAAAATATATACAATATACTAGACACATAGCAGACCACCTATACTAGCAGCCTGGGGACATGAAAGAGGGGAATAAGGGATGTATGCTGGGAAAAGGGGTGGAGGGAGGACAATATTGGTGGTGGGAACACCCCTGATTCATTATCACTATATACCTAAAATATTACTGTGAAAGATTTGTAATCCATTTTGATCAAAATAAAAAAATGAAAGAGCAAAAAAGTTATATATAAACTTACCATAACTTTCAAAAATGGGAGGAAATATTCATGAGCTTTCAGCATGGGCTCCATCCATGTCACACCCTACAATTTTCAGAGATTATTACTGGTTCTGTGCTAGAAATCGTTCTGGCAGTATAGGAGAACCATATGGGATGCCATGGATCTAACTGGGTTCATCCTTGGTAAGCTGCATGCAAGGCAAACGCCCTATTGCTGTGCTCACTCCGATCCAATTTTGTAAATACTTTACACAAAGGGCTTCCTGTTTTGCTAAAAAACGATACGCTTAAAAGGTTCTCCAGACTTTATTTTTTTTTACTCAATATAGTGTTTATTAGACAATAAAACCTCCATAACCTAAAACTTAGGTTCACTGATAATCACAAGGAATGACAATGAACTTTGAATTCAATAGAAAGATAAAACATTCAAAACCACGTGTATATTGCAAAGAACTTTAAAGTAAAAAAAAAAAAGTAAAGTAAACCAAAGAGAAACATAAAGAGAAATAAAGGTCAATGACCTACCCCAAATTTCCTAAACCACCACCTCCTGCATACTCTTTTTAACTTGAAGAATTTAATGCTAAAAGGCCCCCCAATAAATGCCAAGAGCTCACTTCTCTAGCGTGGCCTCCCCAGATTAAGGGGGTAAATCCCTTAACGTGAAAGTCTGGGGAGACCCAGAGTAGGAGCTGGGGCAGAGAGATTTGTTCCTATAGGAAAGGGGACTGAGGGGTACAAGGGTGTGAAAAAGGACCCCCTATAGGGGCAGGAAGCCAGGTGGAGGCCTGGAGCTAGAGGAAAACATACAGGTTCCCCTGGGAAAGGCAGTTTGGATGCCTCCACTTCCTCTGGCAGGGAGTCGACTTTGGCCGGCCAGATACCCATCTTGCTCCGATTCGAGAACCACCCTTGGACTAAGTCCTTCTGCAGTCTAAGCTGCCCGGCGATGCTGCTGATTTGCTCGGGTGTGGGCGTCGGGCATTGCAGGAAGAGTTTTTCCAGGTTGTTCCCGATGCGCCTCTCCCTGCTCTCCCGTCTCTGCTTCCGAGCCTGCCGCAAGATCATCTCCATGCGACATAAGCCTGGGATGTTCTCATCATCTACCTCTTGCAGCCACATTTTCAGGAGGGGTCGCAGTTTCCACATGTTGGCGAGACTGAGCTGCTGGGCCTCGAAGCGGCAGATGGTGGTCTGGCTAAGCACCTTTCCAAAAAGGGCACCCACGGCGAACCCCACGTCTGCCTGGGAATAACCCAGGGTCATTCTCTTCTGTCTCAGTTCCCTGGCCAACTCCTCCATCTCTTTTTCTAGGCCAGTGATGTCCTCGGGCAGAGTCAACTGGGGGCTGCACTTCACAAAGATGCAGTGTCTGGGGAAGGTGCCCACGGGGAGGCTCTGCAACCTGGCTCCGACCTCCCCACCTCTGACCAGGGGACCGCAAGACCCCATCTGTCCCTGGAACTCATACACTGGAGGGCCCAGGGGCAACCCCCACATCTCAGGAGCCCAGCAGACCCCTGGCATGAACCCAGGCCGGATCATCATTTTGCCAGGAACTGCCCGGTTGCTGAACCAGACTGGAGACTCAACGGGCGCCAGCACTGGGACCCCAGGCTCGCCTCCACTGCTTCTAGGCTGGGGGTACAAGTCTGATGGCCTGTGGCCTGCCATGGGTCTAAGAGAGCAGCCAGAACTGGGAGTCTGGTAAGGAACTGATGGCTCTCGAGGCTTCTGAACAGCCACCAGCCTTGCCCTCGAGCCCGGCCCCCCCGTGGACGGAGATGGCAGTGCGAGAGAGAGAAAGCTCAGAGAGGGTTCGAGCAATGCTGGGGAGGACCCTTGGGTAGTGATGTGGTTCTTAAATCTCAACTTTGCTTCCAGCTTCCTGAAAGGGGCGAGTCTCTGACTCTTGGAGTTTGTGCCCTCCCCCCACTTGTCTTGTATCCTCTAGTCAACAACTCCATTCTCTCTCTCCCAGATGGAAGATGGGCATTTAATTTCAGCTCTTTAGAAATGCTGGTTTCTAATTCCTGTCCTTCACGTGATCTGAATGGCTCTACAAAGAGTTTTTGACAAGATTCTGCTAGGTACTGGTCCATTCATGAACCCTTCCCTTGCTGCTATGTGTGTTAGGATCACACCACACGTACAATATGGCCACAAATGCTCTTTTGCACATCTTCAGTCCCTGTGCCCTAAAACTTAGGCATCCTTGTCTGAAATTCGAGTTAATATCAGTTTACGATAAAATTCTATTCTCCACCCCCATACTTCTCCAGATTATCTCCCCCCCCCCATCTTCTGAGTCCAATTTCTTGCCTGATACCATGTTTTCACTCTTAACATAGCTTCCAGGAGTAGTAAATAACAGGAAACTCTACAATTCAAGCTTCTCTCTCTTTTTCTGGAAATAGCTTTGGATGGGTTGCTCCTCTCTAGACCTCCCTGCAGTATTAGGTCTCTTTCTCTTTTCCCCTGCCTCTCCTCTATCAGAGACCAACTAGAACATTTATTCCTCTATCATGTCTCAAGCATCCAGTCTAAGGGTGTGGGCGGGAAAGATGGGGAAAAGAAGGATCTAACTCTGCAGTCAAATCTTTCAGGAAAGAGCTTTGGGATGACAGTGACCTTGAGGGAATAATCTCAATCTCACTTTACTTTCCAATTCAATGATAATTTCACATTGCTTCACCTAATCTACTAAAACTTGGCTTTTTGAAATCACCAGTTGACCTTCCAACTGTCAAATACAATGTCCTTTGAAAAATCTTCATCCCATGTAACTGTTCTTTTTTGTTCCCTCCATTTCCTTTAAAAAGTTTTCATGAAACTATGATAAAGTTAAATGTTTATTTTAGCCTTCTTCTCTTCTAATCTCCAATATATTTCCTATTGCCCCCAGACAGTCAATATCTGCATTCTTATATCTACTTCTACTTTAGAGCTGGTGGGGCTGGTTAATGGCATCATTACCTATGTAGCCTCCAAGCTTAAATCTAGAAACTGTTCTCTAACTTCTTATAAAAAAAAAAAACTGTAGGGCACCAAATGTTATACAGATGCAAGACATTTAAAGTGCATTCATTTAGACTATTTTAAATTAATCCACAATAGTTTCTCACTGGAATCATCATAACAGTCTTACTATTGACTTTTCTATTCACCTTGCATAGTTACTAGAAATCATTTTCAAAAATAGTAAAACTAATCAAACCAAACCCAACATAGGCAAACATAAATCTAATCATGTCACTATTCTCTTAAACTATTATTTTTTTTCATGACTGAAATTTTACCCCAATAAACAATGCAAACACAAATTCCAAAAGAGACCACCTCATTTATTCCATTTGGTCCTTCATTCCCTTTCTTCTTTACTACCCTCACTATTGCACTCATCTCAGTTCCATGTACTTCCATATGTGAAAACTGGTCACCCCATGTATTATCTCACTTTCCCCACAAGATGTCAAGCTTTTCTTTCATGACTATTATGCCATTATTCATACTAATCCTGCTATTTGGAATGGTTTCCTTCACTTCCTGTTCCTATTCTTTCACATCATTCAGGTGTCTGCTCATATGTCATCTCACCAGAAAGGTGAAACTGGAGTGATAGCACAGTGGCTAGGGAACTTCCTTACAAATGGCTGGCATGGGTTTCATACTTGGAACCCTATATAATCCCCTAAGCCAGCCAGGAATGATCCCTGATAACAGCCAGGTATACCTCCCCTAAAAAAAAAAAAGATGAAAAAAAGGCCTGTCCTGGTCAAACTTTCTAAAACATTTGAGGGTCATAGCACCATGAGTCAAAATTAAAAGCAACACCGGAGATATTACAAAAATGATCTTGAAACAATGACAGAAGGAAAAGAGGAATGTGTAAGTCAACTGCCATCTTTACAGTGTGTGCATTTGATTACTTGCTCTCTACATCTCCACTGTCTCTCTGACTGGAATGCATGCTAACAAAGAGCAAAGTTCTGTTAGTCTGGTTCACTGTGAGAGCTTCAGCATCAGAAACTATACTTGGACAGAGAGGGACATCAATAAACATTGTCCAGAGTTATATAAATGATTCCGGCAGCACCAATGCTGACAAGACTTCTGTATTTGCCTGGGCTTAGGTCTCAAAGTGACAATCCAGAAAAACAAGTTTACAATATACAAAGTTTCACTTAAGAATAATTTTGCTGATATATATTCTTTTCAGGTATATTGACATGAGCTTTTTTATTCCCCTCAGAATTACAAAGCGATCAATGTCTGCTAAAAAGAATGAAAGGTGAATTATTATAGAAGAACAAAAAAGAACAATTATACAAATTAAGGGCAACATATTAAAATCAGCTAATTTGCCAAAAAAAAAGAATTATAGAGAAAAGGTTCATTAGTTGTCTAAAAACAATAGTTGAATAAAAATGTTTTTAATGAATCGGGAAAAACGTGAGTTCAACTGAATTTGAGGAAATCTTATTATATTAACTGGGTTAAAATGTACTAGCCTAAAACATTTACTAAATTAAAAAGTAAGGCTATATTAACTTGATGGGTTTTAAAATTAAGTTGGGTATTTTCAATTAAGGTTTTCATTGTACTTGGTCAGATATCATCCGTCAGTGTGCTCACATCTGCATATGTGCTGTCACAAATAAAAGTTCATATTCTCAAGAGAAGTCTTGACATTTTAAAAGTGTATTTAATGTACTATGGAAATGGTATGGGGGGTGAGCAGGAGAGTATACTTGGTTGAAACAGAAGTAGAATCAGAGGAAGGCAGGTGACAAGAAGGCCTGAGACAAGAGCCCTGTCCGGCTGGGGTGTTTGAAAGCCTAATCCATCACCTTCAACAAATAGAGACCTCTTAGTAAGTGATTAGATTACATTGCAAGACTCAGGCCAGCCTTATCTATAGGGAATTACAAAGTAAGGATAAGAAACACATCTTTCAGGTCCCTGTGCATTTATAATCTAAATGGGAGGGGCGGGGAGAAGAGAAACTGTCAGGACAAATTACAGGACAGTTATCCCTGTTCTAAAAGAATTGAGCAGTTTTTACTTTTGGGATCTTTGCAATAAAGATAATGATGTATAAGTAAGTTTAATGTGCAAAAATTTCAGTTTGTACATTATTATACTATACTAAGAGAGAAAAACCAACCACTGAGATCCATTATGGTAAAGAGTATGGAATAAGCTATAAAAGATCCATTAATGGTAAAATATAGGGAACAGAATAGGGTATAAAATTTTCTAAGAAAGCTAATAAACCTATTTCTATATGATTTGGCTCAAGTTTTACCTCTTTGAAAAGAGCTGACACCACACTCATCTCTCTCTATCTGAACTTAACCGATTTGCTGTAATAGTTAACTGGAGTTTTGAATGAAGAATTCACATATATGGCACCTTCCAAAAGGACATGTTTTATAAACCAATGTGCAAATGTACAAATTATAACTTAGTGCAAAACCAAAACCAAACAAAAGACAGACCCTTAGATCAACTGAATAGACTTGAATATTCTGAGATTGACCCCCAAGTATATGAACAATTATCTTTAATAAAGTGGCAAGAAATACAAAGCAGACCAAGGAAGGCCTCTTTAAAAAGTGGTGCTGGTAAAACTGGTCATGTTCATACAAAACAGTGAACTCAGATCTTTCTTTAATGCTGTGAACAAAAGTCAAATAAAAATGGTTTAAAAAACCTTGATATTAGACCTGAACCCTAAGATACATAGAGGAAAACGTAGGTAGAACACTCCATAACATTGAAGCATCTTTTTTTTTTTGTTTTTGTTTTTGTTTTTGTTTTTGGGCCATACCCAGCGGTGCTCAGGGGTTACTCCTGGCTGTCTGCTCAGAAATAGCTCGTGGCAGGCACGGGGGAACATATGGGACACCGGGATTAGAACCAAACACCTTAGGTCCTAGATAGGCTGCTTGCAAGGCAAACACCACTGTGCTATCTTTCCAGGCCCCGACATTGAACCATCTTTAAGGGTGAAACACCACTGACTAAGTGGAAGCAAAAATAAGTGGAACTACATTAAACAAAGAAGCTTCTGCACCTCAAAGGAAATAGTGACTGGGATACAAAGACTACTCATGGAATGGAAGAGATTATTCACTCATCATTCATCTGATAAAGGGTTAATATCCAAGATATACAAGGCACTGGTAGAGATTAGCAACCCCCCCCCCCCAAATAAAAACAAACACCACCACATCTAACCCTATCCAAAAATGGGGTGAATAAATGAACAGAAATTTCCTCAACTAAGAAATTTAAATGGTCAAAGATTTATTAAAAAATGCTCCACATAATTAATCATCAGGAAATACAAATGAAAACAATAAGATATCATTGCATGGAACAGAGACTTGCACATATCACAAAAACAAAACAAAACAAAACAAAACAAAAACAAGAAAATCCAGTACTTGCATGGATTTGGGAAGAAAGAAACTTTCATTCACTACTGATTGGGAATACTGACGGGACCAGGCTTTTGGAAAATAATATGGATCCTAAAAAAACTAGAATTTGAGCTTCTATATGATCCAGAAATATCACTCCTAGGAATATGTCCTAGGAGCCCCTAAACACAATGTAATAAAGCCCTCTGCATCTCTATGTTCATTGCAGCATTATAAACAGAATCTGGAAATAACTCATATTAGTGGATAAAGAAACTTTGGTACATGTACACATGGAATGCTATGCAACTGTTTGGAAAAATAAAATAACAAAATTTGCTTAAACATTGATGGATATGGAGAGTATTATGTTGAGCGAAATGAGTCAGAGAAGAGACATAGAACAATACCACTCATTTGTAGGATATAAGAAAAAAAGATAGTACTAATATGGTAATAATAATAAGATGGTAATAATATCAAAGACAATAAAGATAAGGGTCAGGATAACCAGTACATGATATGAAGCTTCCCACAAATAGCAGGCTAGAGCTAAGGCAGGAAGAGACCACTATGACAGTGATAGTTGGAAATGATCATTCTGGGCAATAACTGAGTCCTGAAATGAGATAAAGTGCTAGGGACTATCAGTAACAATAATGCAAACTATATTGTCTAAATGAGGACATGGGGGAAAAGAAAGTGTGTATGTATGTGTGTGTGTGTTTGTCTGTGAGAGAGGGAGATGAAGAGAAAGAGAGATAGAGAGATGTACTCTAGTGATGGATATTGTACACTGCATAATTAAAACTAAATCATGAACAACTTTGCAACTATAATAAACAACCCAACTGTATTTTGAATAAACTTGTATCCATGGTGTTTAAACAAGAGTAGTCAATTAAAAATAAAGAGCCTCCCAAACATGTGGATGTAATGAAATTCTGGTTTTGACTTGATATATGCTGTTGATCTACTATCTTTTTGTAAAAGAAGACCACTCTTGCTTTCTCTTTTATAGAAATTCATCTCTCCCAGAGTTCATGCTTTAGACAAAATACAGGACTTTGCTCAATAATATATAAGAAATACCATTTCTCTAGAAGAGTCTCCAAAAATTGTGCTTTGAGGCTACACTTAAAGAGGATATAAGAGATGGTGACAATCTGACAATTTTCCTCACTCAGTTAAAGAGAAAGACAAAAGGCAAAGGCATGAGAT
>PVKC010027283.1:0-15816 GCA_004027635.1 Crocidura indochinensis | reverse complement strand
CTGCACAAGAACTGAGTGCTGAATGGAGTTTAAACGATATGTATGACACCTTTTCAGTAACATTATTGCACAGTATTGAACAGAAAAAAGTAGAGAGAGATAGAATAAGAGAGAGAAGAAAATTGTCTGCCATAGACAGGGAGGGGTAAAGGGGAAGGGGAAATAGGAAGTGAAACTCCAGCCATTGTTGGAAGATGCAATAGTGAAGGGACGGGTGTTGGTATTGTGACCGAAACTCAGTCATGAACAACATTATAACTGTATTTCATGATGATTTAAAGAAAAAAATTATAAAAATATAAAATAAAAAATTATGTTAAAAGACTCAGACATTTATTAAAGTACTGATGTAAGAGAGTAGTATAGCTAAAACATATATACAAAGAATAAAACGAACAACACTGATTATATTTGATCTATGCTGCAATCACAAATCATTGAAATGTATCTCTCAAAGTGGCAGGTATAAAAAGATACTGAGGAGAATGCTGGTGCAGGTATAGTAACTATGGTGGTAAGATTGCTGTTGAAATATTGGACGCTTGAAATTTAACTCTCATTTGTTTTGTAAATTATGGTTTTGTAAATCAAATTAAAAATTCAGTAGGAATAAAAACCATTTGCTTAATATCTCCTATGTGTAACTAAAGTATATTTTTCCCACTCTTTAAAGGTAATCTTTAAAAAATATAAGTTTGTTATAGCAATCAGGAAGTTGAGTTTCAGAATATCTCAGAATTTCAGTACCATAGAAGGTCACACAAGGATCCATGGTGCATCATGAAGCCTTCCTATTATACATTGTTACTCTAATTTATAATGGTATAATTGTGAATCTTTCTCCCCATAGATGACTGTGACAGGATATGTTTCTATAAAGTATAGTGTTTTAAGCACCCACTGAATTAAATCAAAGTTCACTGAATGAATAAAGAACCTGTAGAATAATCTCTATCAAATCAAATATGGGACCTTACTCATTGAAAACAAAACTTTGCTCTCAAGTGAAAAATAATAAGGAAATCCAGGTTCTATAATATATTTTTACTGCATTCTAAGAATATTGGCAATAATAACAATTGCATATTTAGTCAGTGGTTTGAGTTTATCTTAATTTTAAACATAATACTTCAGCATATTTAGTTGATAGCATTATCTGAAGTTACTATGAGGACCACCTCTTAAATAAATGAGCTTGAGCTAAACAATAGTGAACAGATCAGTCTGGTGTTGATGATCTTTCACTGTTAGTTCTATGAAGATCAGAGTGCATTACTGGTTCTTAACAAAAGAGAAGCAGATAAATGACATAAAGCAGCACAGAATACCAAGAGAGATAAGAAGTTCCAGAGGTTAAACTTTCCATTTGACTTATGAAAAGGAATTTTAATGTCCGTTCACTGTTGCCTATATTGTAGTCTTACACATATTAGAAACGTACTTACAGATTTTTCTAACAGCATTCTGTGAAGAATAGTGGAAAACAATACAATCTGATTTGCAGAGCTGATACAAGGGACTTCAGAGTAGAGTAAAGCAAACAACATGCTAGTTTAGAGCTTAAATACTACTACATAATTTGAGATAGTTAACAAAATGTTTTCTTTCCCTTTAAATAAATATCTTTGAATCCAGTTATGACTATACTAAGGAATAAAATTGAAATGGAGATTAGACTTTGAGGTGTTATATTTGTGTTACTTTGAAAGGTAACATAATTATGTAGAACACAATTATGTAGAATGTAAAAAACAAATTTGATTAAATTTATAAATTTACAAATTTTATTAAATTTATAAAATTGTTGTTCCATAGTAAAATATATGAGAGAACTCACACTTCATTGCCTTTAAATTTTGTTGATGAATTTCTCAAAAGACAAAGATTCTGTCATGGTTTGATTTTTGGTTTTATTATTGTTGTTTTTTCTACATCCAGTAGTACTTAAGAGATACTCTGGTTCCCAGTGATGCTTATGGGATCATACTGCTGTGAATCTGGGGCTCCAATGTGATATAATATACTCCAGTCTACTGAACTATTTCTCCAAATTTATTTTTAATTGTTCCATTCTCTGTGTACACTGAAGCTCAACAACAACAAAACAATTCAACCAAATTTGGGTCAAACAACTATAATCTTCTTTATTTTCTAATGGGTAGACACTCTTTTACTAGTCATGTGAGGTCTCTCCCCTTACATGTCAGTGCTGTCTGCTATTTAAGGAATGTGTTTGAAACTCAGGGGGAAAATATGGATCATCCACTGCTTGTATCATATTTCTCTCTATGTATGCCTGTCATTTTCCTTAAAACATTCAGTGAAATTAGGTCAGTTATGGTTTTAGTTAGCAATGCAGTTCTTGTGTTGTACACAAGTCATATGATGTTTTTAATTATTTCTGCTTTTAACATTGATCTGAAACCAAATCTTTAAATATGCATGGCTTAGGGAATTTCCCATTCCCCCATCTCACTTTTTTTGTTTTGACTTCTTTCTGGGATAACTATGAAACAATCTATACTAATATATTGAAAAATGTAATACTATTGACTTTTTAGGAAGCTTCTGATCATGTAGTTAAAGGTAAATAATTGGGTTTATTTGATTACAGTTATAGAGGGAATCTCTTGAGTCATTAATAGGTATTTCAATACCTCCACTTCAAATCATAAATGGTTATCTTAACTCTGTACCTTTATAGATGAGTCTTTGGATGTCTCAGTGATCTACATTAGACAAAGAATGAGATTTTGACTCAAGCTATGTTCAGTTCTTAAGGGAAATATAGAAAATGAAAATGATTTCCAAGTGTCTCAAAATATGATTGTTTGAGAACAGAAATCCTGGCGAATTCAATATGTGCAAGAAGAGAGAATTTAAAAAGAAACAAATAAAATAAATCCCCGAATACTAATGGTAATTCCAGGACAAGTATTAAAAAGTAGTTCACATTTGATCCTTACTGAATATTCCTTAAGTTATGACCTCAAGGCAGAATCTAAATGCCTTCTCAATGTTTTCAGATCTGCAACTATGTAAAGAAACTATGGTAAATTGTGGTGATTATTTAAGAACAAAATGAGTATGGAAAAGTCTTTGCCCTTATGAAGTCACAGTTTAGTGTTACAGCTCAATGGCTACAATACCGGATTAATTTGGGTTTCATTAAAATAAAAAAAATATATATGCATGCAACTATGTCTATGCCTATGCATTTATTTAAAAATAGAATTTTTGTAGATGTAATTCAGATCTAGTTACTACTATGCCTGTATCAGATAAAATATAATTACAACAAAAAAGTAAAGATAAACCTGAATTTTATATAAGGGTATTAATATTGCAATGAAATTAAATATTTCATAACATATATGAACTCAATATAGGACAAATATTAACAAATGTCTTTTTATTTATTTATTTTTGGTTTTTTAACCCACATTCGGTAACGCTCAGTGGTTACTTCTGGCTATGCTCTCAGAAATCGCTCCTAGCTTGGGGGATCATATGGTGACTCAGAGTATTGAACCAAGGTCAAAGATCCCTAGCAGAACAAATAAAAAAAATTACACTGCAAGCATGACAATGAGGAAACAATGAAGACCTCTAGCAAGCTTAGAGAATGAAACTAGTAGCTCTAGTAACTCTGATGATCTGACAAGTACCCTGTTGTCTCACCTTGATATTCCAGGTGGGGGCGCTGTTGAGAGCCGAATAAATAGTTTGGGAGCGAGGTTTTCAGGGTCTTTTGCCAGAGTTGGCTGGCTGGCTCAAGGTGTGTTTTGGAGCTAGCAGCAGGCTGACAAAGGACTCTCTTCGCCCAACCTTTTACCCCTTAACCCTCCTGTCTGTGTGGATTATTTGCTGCGGATAAATATTACCAAGATCTCCCCCCAAAAGGGGACAAGAGGATGGGAATCAGTTTCCCATTCTGGGATCTCTTTGCGGATACACAAACATTGAGCAAAGGAGCAAACGGGACCCAACAAATGGGGCAACACCAATCACACAGATAGCATCTCAGATAAAGACTTCAGAGAAGAATTATGGAGGATGTTCCAAAAAATTGAAGAAAGCATGGAATGAACTCAACCAACTACAGCCAAGACTCAAGAACATAGGAAAGCAGAAATGAGAACATTTCAAACTGAGATAACAGAGCTGAAAACTTGGTAGGCAAAATGAAAACCTCACTAGAAGGCTTCACCAGCAGAGTAACAACTGATAAGGATGAAAGTAGTGAGCTGGACTATGAGCTGAAAAACAACTCCACACAACAGAAGAGGTTGGAAAAGAGCCTTAAATGAGTGTTTTTCAACCTTTTTTTATGCGAAGGCACACTTTTTTCATGAAAAATAAATTACGAGGCACACCACTATTAGAAAATGTTAAAACAAATTTAACTCTGGGCCTATATTGACTATATAAAGTAATTCTCTTGACTAGGAATAAAAGAAACACAAAAATGATTATTTAATAACTACTTTATTATAAAATAATAATGTATTTTATAATTGTTCACATTTATGTTCACTGATTCAGTGTGAAACCTGGGCCTGTTTGGCTGAACACAAAGTTAATATTCTGGCAGGAATCAAAGAAAGACACACATGTAGTTCTTCATAAACAGCTCTCAGTCTCTGTTTTTAGTTTTTAAAGCAATTAGACTTGAAAAGCTCATTTCACACAGATATGTAGTGGAAAATGGAAGCAATGCCAAAATAGCTTTGTTTGCCAGAACAAAGTATCTAACCAAAAACTGTCCAAAGGTAGATGGCAAATCTTAGGTTGAAACCATGATTTTTGTCTCAGTTTAGATAGTTCCTCCTGCTCCTGTAAAGTCCACCAACTGAGACTGAGCTATAAGGTTCCCAAACCTAGTCAGGGATACTAGTCAGTAGAGACTGACTAGTCAACTTCTCCTCAAGAGTTCTTAAATGTTTAACTATCATCTCACATAGTGCAGCAGTGTGAAACCTTGCCATTGCTTGGTGAGTGTGAACATTTCAAGATTGCCACTTTCCACGTGTTGATGCCAGAGTTGCATTTTTGAGTGGAATCCATTTATTTTATCTGTACTTGTAAGTAGGTTTTCATTTCTGCCTTGCATTAGTGTGTTCATTCAGATGATAAAAAATATCTGCCAGGTATGCCATCCTTGCACTCCACTCATCACTTGCATCATCAAAGCAACTTTGCATAATCTGACCTCTCATATGTCAGAAACACTTTAAGTTCCTCCTGCAGCTCATACACATGAACCAAGACCATGCCATGTGACAACTACTGATCTTCGTATAAAACAGCAAGGTTTTATACTTCACTCCCATCTCCTCACACAAAGCTCCGAGAACATGCAACTTTTCAAGGGTCGAGACTGTACAAAGTTTCTCATGCGCACAACATCATCCAACACAGGAACTAGGTCTGCTGGTAAAGTCTTGGCTACGAGGGTCTCACAGTGTACAAAATAATGCGTCACAAAATTTCTTTCCTTCATTCTGCTTACAAAGCCTTTGATGTGCCCAACAATGGCTGCAGTTCCGTAGGTGCAGACCCTAGTGCAGTTTTCCCAATTAAGTCCTCTTTGTTCAAGGTATTCTGATGTGACCCATTTTTTTTCCCTCTTGTTGTTTTTGCTGGCAATGCCTTGCAAAAAAAGAACTTTTCACTAATTGCATCACCATCCACAAAATGCCCATTGGCCAAGAGTTGAGCATGTCCACTGGTAGCAGTAGACTGGTCAAGTTGAAATGCAAATTTCTCATTGATACGGATCATTTCCAAAACCATACTTTCGATGTCTGCAGACATGCCATTAATATGTCTGGAAATTGTGTTGTCTGAGAGAAGGACTTTGGATATTTTCTTAGCTGCTTCAGGTTCGAGCATCTCCTCTACAATAGCTTTGCAGGCGGAAAGTATCAATGTCTGCCACAGTGTGTGACTTTTTTTTTACTTAGCTATAAATTTAGCAACTTGATAGCTAACTTTAAGAGCTCTTTCATGTACCTTTGTGATTTTTCTCATGAAAGTTGCCTGTTTCTCCGTGTTTTCACACAGGTGAACAAAAAAGTTCGCATTCTTAGTTTTGAAGTGAAGAGTGTTTTGTTTGGAGACAGAGTTTAAGTTTACTTGGGACCGTAGCACTGTTAGATAGCTTTTCACCACACAACACGCATGCACAGTGGAGTTGGTCTGTTTGCATCTCCGGTGAAAGTAAATCCAAATGAAATATAACTTTCGCTATATTGCCTTGTGCCAAAGAATTTGCTTGAGTTAACCATCTTTGCCTTTTTTGGTCCCCACTCATACTTGGGCTCTCATCTGGTTCAGAATTTTGTTCAGTTCTTTCATTTTCAAAAACTTCTTCATCACTATAGTGTCTGCTCCTGTCTCTCTGTCTCTCAGGACTTACTGTGCTTGTCTCCTCCAGATAGCCACTGTCTGTCATACTCAGCACTCTTCTGCTCATGTCTCCTCCAGATCCATCACTCAGTGCTCTTCTGTACTGCGTCTGCGATAATCATCCAGAGTCCAGATCCATCTGCTTTTTCTGCACATAGATAATCTACTGTGATGTTTCCTCCTGTCAGTGTAACAGTGACACCGGAGCCATTTATAGTCCATAACATGCACATGCTATGGATGAGAGCGTAATTTTCCCCAAGGCACACCAGACAACATCTCACGGCACATAACTGTGCCATGGCACAGTGGTTGAAAAACACTGCCTTAAATTAGCAGACTATGGGAAAAAAATCCTCAAAAACTGTGAACAGATGAAAATAGAACTCTGAGATAAATTTAATAGAAACAACACAAGAATCACTGGAGTCCCAGAGATCCAGGAAGAAAATCCCAGGAACAATCAACAGAAAAAATTATTGTCAAAAACTTCCTAGAACTAAAGAGTGCATGCAATTATATCCTGGATGCCCAAAAAGTACCAGCTAAAAGAGATACAAAGAAAAGAACCCCAATACACATCATAGTCATAATAATGAGTTCTACAGATAGGGAAAGAAGGCAGCAAGACCACAAAGGGGAACTATATAGAAAGAAGTATCTTTTGTCAGAGGATATGTCATAAACAATGCTCAAGACCCCAATGACAGTGGTAGAATATAGTGACAAAAAATAACTAAATGAATGGCTTGCTAAGAATACTTCATATAAAAGGCAAGCCAGCCTTTCTTGTAGGTTTGAAAAAAATTCACAAGTTCATGGGTCCACAACAACTCAGAAATTTTACATACACCAAAGCAACCTTTAAAGAAAAACAGAAATGTCTTTAAGGCAAGGCAGACCCAAAAAATACCATTCTACTATTACAAAAATAAAATGACACTAAATCTCATGGCAATCATCTTTCTCAATGTCACAATGAACTAAGTGTACCAGTAAAGAGACACAGAGTGGCAAAATGAATCAAAATGTTGAGTCCACATTTTGCTACCTGCAAGAAACACACCTCAATAGTGAGAGTAAACATAGACTGAAATCACAAGCTGGAGGTTAAAAAAAAAATTCAAGAAATCAATTCCTTTAAAAGACTGAGGTGACCATACTCATATCAGATGAAACAGACTTTAGATTTGAAAAGTATATGAGACCAAGATGGGCATTTTTTTAAACTAATAATGGGATGCATACACCAAGAAGAAATCACACTTCTGAACATATATGCACCTAATGATGGACAAGACTAGAGTATAGAAAGAAGATAATGTGATATGCATAATACCCATTCAGGGCAATATTGAAAACCACTGTACAAAAAAGTTTCTGTTATAGAGACAGGCTGGTGGGGTGGAGAGAAACTGGAGACATTAGGGGAGAGATGAGAATACTAGTGGAGGGATAGGTGCTCAAATATTCTATGAGTGAAAATCAATCATGAACAACTTTGTGACTTTGTATCTCATGATGATTCACTGAACTAAAATTAATTTTTACCTGTATTATATGGTGATAAAAATGAAATGTAGATGGTTATGTAATTATTATTATTTACTACCAATCAAAAGTATATAGAATATTTACTAGGGATTTCTAAATGCCTCACATACTTATATTATAGGACCCTTAAAAAAACTTGTTCTGTAACAGAAGAAAAACATGTACTTTGTATTGGCTGTGGCCTAACCTTCCCCTAACCTCTCAAATAAATGAAAACATATTTTTGTTAGTTAGTTTTGGGGCCAGAATGTCTATGATCAGGGCTTTTTCTTGGCTCATGGTCCAGGGATTGCTCCTGGTGAGACTCAGCAGGGACCATATGTGGTGCTGGATTGAGCACATGTACACACACTAAACTATCACTATAGTTCTTAAAAATGTTTAATGCAAGATTAAATAGCTTGACTAAAGAATCTGATTAGTAATTCTTGGAACCAAGTTTAGCATTTAAGATGCCTTTACTTGCCACTGAAGGGTGTTTCTTAAGGAAATCTGTTATATTTCCGAGTGAAAAAAATTCAAAGTACTTATTGCTGTTTTTTTCTTTATATTTTTTCGAGGGGAAGGAGATAGGGCATACACTCAATGGTGCTCATAACCTATTCCAGGCTCTGCAGTCAAGGTTCACTCCTTATGGAATTCAGGTTAACATATGGATGCTGGAGATCAAACCAGGGTTAGCTGAATGAAGGGCAAGCACCCTGCACAATCACCAGCCCCTTAGCATATTTTATTTTGGGAGTTATATAGAACATTGTTCTTCAAATATTTTTCCAAATATAGACCCCTTCTAAATTTCCAAATGTAGATTCATTTCCAAATATAGACCCCTTCCTTCTTTAATAAATGAATATTTTAACCTATTTTTATATTATATGCATTGGCATTTAAAAATTTTACAAATGATTGATAATTTAGAGAGTTAATCAAGGCATTTAAATTTCAACGTAAGTCCCACTACCAGTGGCCTTGTTCCCTCACCAGTGTCCCCAGAGTCCCTTCTCCCCTTGACAGGTCTATAAAAAGGTCTATAAAATGCATTTCATATTAGTTGGTTGAGCAAAACTTAAAATGGCAAATTGAATTATAATTAAAATAAATCTATAACACTTAATATTTTAACAGAGGGTAGGGCATGTATTTTGCAAGTGTTTAGCCTAGTTTTAATCTCTGGTCCCATAGATGGATTTCCATCTGAACTATTAGGAGTTATTCCTGAGTACAGAGCCAAAAGTAACATCTGGTCATTTTTTGGTGTAAACTACAAACCAAAAACATTTTAGTTGCATTGATTAATTGCTAAGTGATTTTATACAATATTAATGAGATGTTATCTCACTAGTGAAAATGTATAATATCCCAACAGCAAGCTAGGAGTAAATAAACCTTTATTAATCAATTAAAAGGCAATCATATACACTATTAGTGAGTGCTATAGCTAATGGCACATTTGGGGAAGTTTGCCTCATCCTTTAGAGAAGTTCATTTAATGCTTTTTGCAAAACGGGTTTCAAGATTATGAAGTTCCCAAGATGCTGCCTGTTCATGGAGATCATATGACTCTTTAATTCTGAATATAATCCAGTTGGATACAAAATTCTTGATCAGGTGTTCATGTTTGTTATTTTTACTATATCCCTCCATAATCTTTAAGCTCTTAGAGTTTCATTTTATAGATTTGCTGTACATGTTATTTGCTTTTCTTTTTATGTAAATCCCTTTTATTGTTGAATCACCATGAAATACAGTGCTAAAAAGTTGTAGATGATTTTTATAGAATTTCTAACTTCACTCACTTCACTTCCATGTTCCTTTCCTGCCACAAATGTCCCCAATATTCCTCCAACTCCACAAACCAGTCTATCTTTATGTCAAATACTTTTCTTCTCCACTCCCATTATTTGCTTTGAGGCACGGTGGTTTGCAATTCTGTCTCTGAGAGGGTATCATGCATAGTAATTTTCTTCCATTCAGCACCCAGTTCTTTTCCAGACCTCACTATAATGATATTTGGATAGAATCGTTCTATAACTTTATTTTTTGATCTTGCTGACTTCAATATCCTGGCTTAATCTTTTGCATTTTATCATTGTGAATACAGTACATTTTCAAATTTTCCTAGTGATTCTATTTTTCCTGGATCTCTTGAAAAATTATTATTGATAATTTTAAGCAACTCATGCTTCAACACATTTGCCTTCCTTATCTATAACCATGAAATCACAGGTTGTTCTTGATCTTTGTGATACATGCCAGTCTCTGTGGTGTGAGATGATATCTCATTGTTTTGACTTGCATTTACCTATGATTAGTGATGTGGAGCATTTTTTTCATGTTCCTTTTGGCCATCCTATTTCTTCTTTGAGTAAATGTATGTTCATTTCTTCTCCCCATGTTTAAATGGGGTTAAATTTTTTCTTTGCTAAGTTCTATCAGTAACTTTTATATATTAGATAATAACCCACTATCAGTTGAATGGTTGGTAGTCTTTGTATTTTAGTCTCTGTTTTGTATGAAGTGCTGCTACTTCTTAGTTTAATATATTTCTATTTGGTTATCTTCTCTTACTTTTTTTTTTGTCAGTGGTGTTTCTGCCTTCGAACCTTAATTTCTTGCCATGGAGTGTTCTACCTAAGTGTTCTTCTACGTACTTTATGGTTTCACATCTCATATCAAGTTCTTTAATCCATTTTGATTTGACTCTTGTGCATGGTGTTAAAGTGAGGCCTCAATTCACTTTTCTGCATGGAGTTCATCAGTTTTCCCAACAGTATTTGTTGAAGAGGCTTTCCATGCTACCTTGTATTTATTTCCTATTTATAAAATAATAATGTATCTTATACCTGGGAGTTAGTATCAGAATACTCAAGTCTGTTCCATTTATTTGAGGGTCTGTCTTTGTTCCAAATACCTGGCTGATTAATGACTACTGCTTTATAGCACAATTTAAAATTGGGGAAAGTGATGCATCCCATTTTCTTTCCAAGGATTATTTTAGACATTCATGAATATATATTGTTCCAAATGAATTTCAAAATGTTTAATCCACTTATTTGAAAAATGTCATGGGTATTATTATTGCATTAGATTTGTATAACATTTTGGGATGTATTACCTTTTAAATCATGTTAATCATCCCAACCATGAGCAAGGTATGTCTCCATTTCCTTGAATTTCTTTATTTGTTGAAGCAGTGTTTCGTAGTTTTCTGTCTATTGGTCTTTCATTTCTTTAGTTATGTTTACTCCAAGGTAACTAATTTTCTGAGGCACATTTGTGATGAGATTGTTTCATTATTTATATATAGGAAAGCCATGGAATTTTGCATATAAATTTTGTAGCCTGTCACTTTACTATACAAATCTAATGTTTCTAGAAGCTTTTTGCTAGAGTCGTTTGCATTTTCTAAATGGACATCATGCCATCTGCAAACAGTGAATGATTGACTTCTTTCCTTTGTGGATGCCCTTGATATATTTTTCTTACTTAATTCCTGCAGCAAATCCTTCTGTATTGCATAGAAATAGTGAGAGGTTGCAAATTTGTTTGTGTCAGATCTTAGAAAAAAAAACCTTTTGATTTTCATATTGAATATAATTTTTGCCACAGCATGTGGAAAATGGCCTTGACTATATTGAATAGATTTTCTTTAATTCCAATCTTCTAGAGATTTTATTTATCATGTACTGATGTTGGACCTTGCAAATGCATTCTCTACATCTATTGATAAGATCACATTTTATTTTAACTGTTATTAACATGGTATATTATATTTATTAATTTATTTTTATGTTAAACAACACTTGCATCTCTAGAATAAATCCTACTTGGTCATAGTATATGATTTTCTTGATGAACTATTGGATTCTGTTTGCTAGTATTTTGTTGAGAATCATTGCATCTGTGTTCTTCAAAGTTATTGGATTGTACTTTTCTTTTTAATGAGATTTCTATCTGCTTTTCTTAAGAGGGTGATGTAGCTTCAGAGAAACTATTTGGAGTGCTTCTGTTTTCTCAAGTTCCTGGTAGAGCCTGTGAAGAATTGGCAGTAGGTCTTTCAATGTTGAAATAATTCACTATGGAACCCATCTGGGCCTGAGTTTATATTTTTGTGAAGTCTTTTGATTACCATTTCTGTTTTCTCAATAGTGATAGGTCTGTTCTACTCCAGATCATCTTGTTTCAAACTTGGGAGGTTATACGAATCCAAGAATGTATCACTTTCTTATGGGTTCTCTTGTTTCGTGGCATAAAAATTCTCAAAGTAATCTCTGATTATTTTTTTAATATCTGCAATATCTATAGTGACCTCCTCTTTTCATTTTAGATTCAGTTTATTAAGTTTCTCTTAAGAACTCTCTTTTTCTTTGCAAGTATTTCTAATGATTTATTAATCTAGCTAATTTTTCAAAGAATCAACACTTGCTTTCATTGATCTACTGGATTTGTGGGGGGTATCCCATTCATTATTTCTGCTCTAAGTTTTATTATTTCAATCCACATGCATATTTTTGGTTCATTTGTTGGTAATTTTCCAATTTGTTAAACTGTGACATTAAGTTATTTATGGAGGCTCTTTGATCCTTTATGATGAATGTTTACTGCTATAAAATTTCCTTTTCATAGTAATTTTGCTGTGTTCCATAACTTCTGAAAATTCCTGTTTACAGGAATATTTAGATTTTGTCTCCAATTATGGTTGTTCAGTAGTGAGCTCTTTAATTTCCAAGTGATAAATATATGTCTTCATGTCTGTTTGTAATTTCTTTCTATTTTCTTTGTATCATGATCTGAGAAGATAATTGATGCAATTTACATCTACTTGATTTTATCAATGATTGTTTTATTGCCCAGCATATGTTTTATCTTGAGAATGTCTCTTATTCATTGAAGAAGCATATGGAGCCATCTTTCTGTGTATGAAAAGCCCTATATATATGAGTGTGTATATGTATGTATATATATATATATGACACTACCTTCCACTTTATATATATGACACTACCTTCCACTTCTTCCTTTAAAACCACTATATCCTTGTTAAGTTTTAGCCTGGTTTATCTATCATATGGTGACAGGGCAGAGTTGAAGTCTCTCACTAATATTGTTTTGCTCTTGATGTATTTCTTCAAACCTATGAGCAACTGCTTTAAGTATTTTGCTGGCCCCTCATTATGTGCATATATGTTTAGAATTGTGGTTTCTTCTTGGTCTATGAGGTCCTTGATTATTAAAGAATGCCTAATTTATTTCTTATAACATTTTTAATTTTAAAATCTGTGTTATCTGATGTTAGTATTGTCACCCCAAACTTTTTAAGTGAGTGATTTTCTTGAAGAATTTTACTCCAACCTTTGATTTTGAGTCTGTGTTTGCTCTGACTATTCAGATGTGTGTCTTGATGGCAGAAACTTGTTGGATTATATATATTGATCCATTTTCTACTCTGTGTCTCTTAAATGGTGTATTTATTCCACTGACAGTAAGAGAGATAACTATTAAGGAATTTTTTGTGTATGTAAGTTTGGTGTATTTTTTTGGGCCTGCTTGCCTTAAACTATACCATTCAGTTTTTTTAAGGTTGGTTTTAAGTTGGTATACTTTCTGAACTGTTGTTATCCTGAAGCTGTTTATCCTTTCTTCAAACCTGAGCAAATGTCTGGCTGGATGATTTATTCTTGGTGATAATTCTTTTCTTTGAGTTTATTTCATTATAGCACATCATTGGCTTCCGGCTTGGAGGGTTGCTTATGATAAATCTGCTGTAATTTTTAAAAACATTATTTTAATGAAAACTTTGTGATTTACAAAGTTGGGGTTCTGCCATCCAATGAATCAGAGCCAATTCAATGAATCAGGGCCAATCCCACCACCAGTGTCCACCTCCCTCCACCAATGTTCCCCAAGTGCATTTTATATCACTACCTCTTTCCCTCAGCCTTTCAGTACAACAGGCCCATTTTAAGTTTAGATAGTTAAAAATTTAGGTCTCTTGATTCCATTGTTGTTGCTTTTGGCTTGGATATTTAGTTCTGTCCTTTTTTTAACACTACCAATACACTTGAGACCACTTGGCTCCTGGCCCCCATCTTTTCAGATTTGTGTTTCTACTCTTCTACTCAGTTTTTTTCCTTCTCCTCACAATACTGTAATTTACTATATGCTCTAAATCTTAAGAATGTTTCTTTTTATGTAATTCCCTTTTTTGATCTTGCTGCTTTGAGTATTCTATGTCTATTCATGGTTTTTATCATGTGACTATGATGTGCGTTAGTGTGTCTTCCTTTGGTACTTTTTGGGCATTCAGAATGTTGTGCATACACACTTCAGCTTTGGGAACTTATTATTTATGATATTCTTGACTATTAACTCTTCAAGCAGGTTTTCTTTCTTGTCTGAAACTCCAAGAATTCTTATGTTGTTTCTATTGACTTTATCAGAGAGTGCAATTGCCATCTGTTACCTTTTATTGATTTTCCCCATTTCCTATCAATTTATTTTATTTATTACTTATATATATTTTTTGTTTGGGGCAACATCCAGCAGCGCTCAGATGTTACTCCTGGCTCTGCGCTCAGAAAATACTGCTGGCAAGCTCGGGAACCGTATGAGATACTAGGACTTGAACATACATTGCCCCCCTGCAAGGCAAATGTCCTACCTACTGTTAATTTCTTTTAAAGCTCTTTTCCAATCCTTTATTTTGTTTGAAGGTATTGTATAGCTCATATTTCAGATTACTAAATCTGTCCTCAACCGCTCTTACTTTGCTGGTGATGCTTCCAATAATTTTTTTTATTTTGACTATCAAGTTTTTAAGTCTTGTTTCAGTCTAGAGTTTTTTGTTTGTTTGTTTTGGTTTTTGGTTTTTGGGCCACACAAGGCGATTCTCAGGGGTTACTCCTGGCTCTCTGCTCAGAAATCACTCCTGGCAGGCACGGGGGACCATATGGGATGCCGGGATTCAAACAACCATTGGTCCTGGGTCAGCACTTGCAAGGCAAACGCGCTACCGCTGTGCTATCTCTCAGGCGAGTCTAGAGTTTTCTAATTTCTACTCACATAACATCTTGAGTCTTATTTATGGTACATTTAGTTCTTTCTATGTTTTTTTTTTATACATACACAACATTTCTTTTTTCAGTGAGGCTATATAGGTGATTGGTACTAGTGGGTTTTCAGAAATACCATCTTCATTGTCTAAGCAATTGTCTAAGGGTTACTTGTTTTAATTGTTGCAGTCTGGTGGTATTTTTTAATGTTTGAACTAGTACTCATTGACTACAAGAAATGTGTGCCGTAAAGCAGAGTGGCTGCACTATTTTCATGGAGCTCTAGTCCTTCCTCTGCTAAAACTATAAAACTAAATGTTTTATAGTACCTAAAATTAACTTCATCTGTCATTTCTTGCAGTACATTATTCATTTTGATTTCCATATTACCTCCTGCTATGTCTTCATGGGTGCAGGTCATTAAACCACCAAGATTCTTTAAGCTGAATTGTATATGAGGCAGCAGCAAGAGCACTGCTGAACTTTACTTGTTAATATTCTGACCTTTTGTCTTTGATTTCTTGACCAGATTTACACTTGGGAGGATCTTGTCTGTGTGTGTATTCTGCAGGATAAACTAAGTTGTTTGCTGATGCCACGAAGTTTTAATTCCTTCAATCCGGTACTGAGTGATTTTCTTGGTAGAAAGCCACAAACATGATCTCAGATATGGCATTATGGAAATATTTCAATAAGATTTGACCCACTAAATATAGTTCTTAGAGTAAAAGTTACTTTTTGGTTCAAAAAGCTGGTAGTAGGTCACCAAACTCAGATAACTTCCTGTCAGTAATAAAAT
>PVKC010027282.1:0-15812 GCA_004027635.1 Crocidura indochinensis | reverse complement strand
GGGTGGAGATATCGCATAATAAGTGGGAGCACAGAATTTGCATGCAGGAGCCAGGGTTCCATCTCTGGCACTGAAGTCCCAAACACTGCTGGGAGCAGGCCCCTGAGCACTAATTTGGGAGTAGTTTTTTCTCCCTCACCCAAGAACACAGCAATAAATCATTTTCTTGAAATCCCATGTAAGATTGGAAATGGAATCCTCTAGAAATTCTAGAATCATCTAGAATCACCTAGAATTTAGAATCAGTTACCTCCACCCACAGAAGATAGAGGTTTTTGGGCAAAATCATTGTAAACTTCCATGTGTCTTTTATTCTAAGAGAAAAGAAAACAGGAAGAGAGACACAACATGTTTCTGCACCCTGCTTGCTGGGAGGAACCTCTCCACCTTCAGACTTCATTGACCTGCTTTGACAATCTTGCAACAAGAGATCCTTTGTTTGTTTGTATGGTTATTTATTTTTTAGATTTTTAAACATCATAGTTACAAGTTTGTACATAATACAGTTTTTTTTCACAGTTACAAAGTTGTTTGTGATGGAGTTTCAGTCATACAATGTCCAACACCCTTCACCAGTGCACATTTCCAGCCACTAATGTCTTCAGTTTCCCTCTTGCCCTTGCCCCCTGCTCCCCTGATTGCCTCTGGAGCATACATTTTTCTTCTATCACTTTCTTTTATTCCTTTTAGACATTGTGGTTTACAATACTGTTACAGAGGGGATCTCATGCCTATGTGGCTCACCCTCAGTGGCCCTTAGATGCCCTCAGCTGCCCTCCCCATTGGACTCTTCTTAGATCCTGGTTTGACTTTCTCCCTGGCACTTCCTCCTCTCTGACAATGCCTGATTAAGGGGTCCCTTTGGCCTCTCCTGATCCCCACCACAGTCTGGGATCCTCTTAGCAGCATGAACTTGGATGAGATCTGCCCTCTGGGGGCAAAAATGCACTTTCTGGGGCTCATGGTGAACACCCAGCTGGCTGCCCTTGGCCTCACAGCTCAAAGAGCTCAAAGAGCAGTCCTGAAATCACATAACTGGTCACTTGGCAGCTGGGGACAGGCTGCACTGTCTTTGCCACCTTTTAATGCTCTGCTGAACTTCCTACAAAGTGATGAGCATTAAGAGGGCTACAGTTTGACAAGCCTGAACTTTGCTAATCTTCCACAACCCTAGGCCAGACCTTAAACCTCACCAGGCATTATACAATTTAGAGAAAGGGCTCTTGGTCAAAAGTTGCCCAAGTCTTGGCTTCCATGCAGCTAGAGAAAACTTGAAACTGACCAGTTTCCAGCACTCATGATGTCCCATTAAATATTTTTTTATTGAGCATTTTATTTATTTATTTTTAATTTTTAGTGTGACCAAAGTGCATTACAAATCTTTCACTGCATCATTTATGGTACATAGTGACAATGAATGAGGGGCATTCCCACCACTCGTGCTGTCCTTCCTCCACCCCTGTTCCCTTTAAACTCATGGAGCTGGATGGGTGCAGATTAAGCAATCCCAAGAAGTAAAGCATCCAATTTCCTGTATCTGCCTTCACAAAATTAATCAGAGTACAGCTACTCACAACAAGGTGCCTGCTCTTTCTCCTCACATCCCCCATTTTTCTACATCCATCCTGTCCCACTCAGATCATGAGCATATTCTTATTGAGGGTTTAGCAATAGGGTGACAGGAAAGACTAACAAAGCAGAGTCACCGACTCAGTTGATGTCATTGAGCAGGAGTGACGCTTGGGCTGGGGTCTCACGGGAAGCCTCTGCCGTGTTGCTGGAAATGGTCTCTATTTGATTATGCAGATACGAATCTATGAAAATCCACCCAAACTCAATCGGGGAGGCTGCTGAGAGCCGCTAAGCAAATGCTGCGATTTGCATGAGGTCCTTGACTTTGAAATCCATTACTGGAAGCTCCTGGCTGACTGGAGAGAGAGGTGGCCTTTCCCCAAGACCTGAAGGTCAAGCCCACCTTTTTCATTAGAGAATGGAAGCAGCCCCGGGAAGGGAGTCTGGGTCAGCGCTGACAGCTGTCTGATGGCTGCAACGTACGATGGGGCAGATCTGCAGTTTCTAGAATATTCCTTAGGAGGTGTCTATTTGCTTTGACTAATATTACAAATAGGAACTCAAAAAATAGTTGCTTTGTTTAAGGACAGTGGCTAAAAAATTGTTAATGGCTGAGTTTAAGTCATAGAATATACACCACCCTTCATCAGTGCACATTTTCGGCCAACTATGTCCCCAGTTTCCCATACCCCAGAGCGTGCCACTTACAGCAGATATTTTTCATCTCTCTCTTTTCTATTTTGACACTGTGATTTTCACTATTGCTAATGAAGGGGTACCATGCCTATCACTTTATCCCATTTCACCACCCAGTTCTTGTTCAGAGAGATCAGCTCCAACTATTATTGTCACAGCGGACCATTCACTACCTTAACTGCATTCACCACTCTTCATGGCAAGTTTTCTACCATTGACCAATACTCCTGATCCTCATCTTTATTGTCTCTGGATATTACCAGAGTAACATTCTTATTTTTCTTCTATCCTACAAATGAGTTAGTTTATTCTATGTCTATTCCTATCCCTCTGATTCATTTCATTTAGGAGGAACATTATTTTTATTAATAAATTTTTACTACTCTCTCTGGGCTTATCATCTCTGGCTCCTGTATCATTCTTCAAAGTCGGATACAGAGTGAAATCAAGAATATGAAGTTGGGGGCCGGGCAGTGGCACTGGAGGTAAGGTGCCTGCCTTGCCTGCGCTAACCTAGGACGGACCGTGGTTTGATCCCCAGGTTCCCCATATGGTCCCCCGTGCCTGCCAGGAGCGACTTCTGAGCGAATAGCCAGGAGTAACCGCTGAGCGTCACCGGGTGTGGCCCAAAAACAAACAAACAAAAAAAGAATATGAAGTTGAAAGCTTCTAGAAGATGTGGGACACCTTTTATTTATTCAATTATGAGATGCTTTAAAAATAAAATGTTGTCTAGGAAACAGAGATACTATAGGGGTTAAGGCACTTGGCTTGTATATGACTGCAGTTCAAGATCTAGTACTGTGTATAACCTCTTTGAGCACAGAATCAGAAGTAAGTCCTGAGTACGTCTGGATGTTGCCCAAACCATACCCTATCCTATAAGCTCAAAATTAGTTTTTAAAGTTTTTTTTTCCTCCCAGTCTACAGGTATCATCACTTTCTTTAAGGTGCTGAAGCTTCTTAATGTAATATAATCCCATTTGTTTATCTTAGCTACTGTTTGATTACATGATGCCCTATCTGTAATAGCATTATAAGCCACAGAGATTAAAAATAAAAGGGGAGGACCAGAACAATAGTACGGCAGGGAAAGCAGTTGCCTTACATGTGACAGACCAGGTTCGATCCTTGGCACCTCATATGGTCTCCTGAGCACCACCAGGAGTGATTACTGAGTGTAGCTGGTGTGGCCCCAAAACAAACAAATAAGCAAACAAAAAATATTGGAAGAGATACCAGGCCTTCTATAGAGGCAGGCAGGAAGTTGGGTGGGAATCTGGGCACGCTGAAAGTGTGAATGGACACTGGAGTTAGAACATTATTTGTTTGAAACTCAACCATGGGGGCTGGGCGGTGGCGCTGGAGGTAAGGTCCCTGCCTTGCCTGCGCTAGCCTAGGACGGACCGTGGTTTGATCCCCCGGTTCCCCATATGGTCCCCCAAGCCAGGAGCGACTTCTGAGTGCATAGCCAGGAGTAACCCCTGAGCGTCACTGGGTGTGGCCCAAAAACCAGAAAAAAAAAAAAAAGAAACTCAACCATCACTAACTTTGTCATTTGTTGACTCAATAAAAAATAAAAAAAATTAATGCAAAAAAGAGATTTTGGGAGAGACAAGGGGGTACACTAGTGATGGATGTGATGCTGGAATTCTGTGCTTGAGAAATCATTAATAGTTGCACAGTAAACTTCTTGAGAGAGTCTCAAGAAAAATAAGTAAATGAATGTTCTTGGTGCCAAGATTCATCAACTACTCTTGGCAGAAGATAGTAAATGTCTCAGGCCTTGCCCAGGGAATATGTTGGATTTTCATATCAACTGTTAGCTTCTGTGAGATACTGAAAGTAACTGCAGGCCAGATACTGATAAACAGACAAAGCCATCTTCCAGGAAACTATTTGTGGCCACTAAAATATAAATTTAATGCCACTTCTTAGTGTAACAAACATGACTGCCCTTTGAATATTTTTAGTCATTTAAACATTTAAAAAATCAATAATGCCCTCCCATGCTATGGTTTTAGCTTACATGAAAAAAAAATCCCTAGGTATGTATGCATGTGTGTACCTGAGTATGTGTTCATGGAAGTATCTATGTGTACCTGTGTGGGGTCTTGCCTTTGAGTCTCAAGACTCTCTTTCAGGTATCACCTCAGTCAGTAGAATATTAAAGATCCTATGAAGGAAACAGCTGCATATCCAGTCTTTATGTGGTGGTCACAGCAATAGCTGCCAAAGGGGGCACACCTCTTTTATAGTTCATTGTCATTTCCAGTGACTTACCAACCTGGAGTCTAGTTTATCTGGTCATTTCTGGCTACTCACCATAACAGTATAGTTCATTGTCATTTCTGGTGACTTACCATTGCAGAGTCTCTTAGATCCTGCTAGGTGAAGGTCTCAGGTGGGCCCTGTTCATCCAACTGACAGTCTTGGGTTACAGTTTCTGTGCTCTTGGGGACTACTAGTTCAGGAACAGACAGCTTATGATAGTTGGGTACCAAGAAACCTGGGGGACCATGCCTAGGTCTTAAAAAGGTTGTGTGTCTGATGTGCAGGAGAGAGCCAGAAAGAAGCCTCTTCTTTGTTCTGGGTCTGTGGACAAGTCTTACTGCCCACTGCAGCTGGAGTCTGCTTTTCTCAAAGGACAGTGACACAGAGGGATGGAGACAAAGAGAAAGGACAGAGCAGGAATTGGGGCCAGACACCCCTCCCCCAAGACACACAGATCATGTTCCACTCATTTGGTCCTGAGAGCTATGGGGAGTTACTACGCTGTCTTTCTTTTTTCCATGGCGGTGTGACTCCTTATCTAGTGCTCTGGAGGCAGGTTTGGGGCTGTCAGCATCCCCTGGCCTGATTCTGGGAGCAGAATTCACGGGAGGAAAGTGGTCATATGGCCTAACAGAAGAAAGTTTAAAGTGAGATTTGGGAACGTAGTAGAATTGTTGGAAAAGATTTGTCTGTCTCCAAAGAACTTACAAGTTCTCTTAAGTGGGGCCCACATAGTGATGTGGGATAAATCTGAGTCTGAGATGATGGTGGATGTTTTACTTTTTGTTGGATACCCTTAGATTCTCTCTCTCTTTCTCTCTCTCTCTCTCCCTCTCTCTTTCTCATCTTTCTCATCCTTGTTTTCTGTTTTTATCTCCTCTCTCCCTTTCCCTCATGTAAAATATAGCCACACTTTATGCAATCAGGATGAAAAACAACCTGTGTCAGGAGTGATAGCACAGTGAGCAGGGCATTTACCTTGCATGTAGCTGACCTGGGTTCAATTGCTGGCATCCTATGTGGTTCCCTCAAGCCTTCCAGGAGTGATTCTTGAGTGCAGAGTCAGGCACTCCTGAGCACTACCAGTAAGCCCCCCCCCCAAATAAATAAATAACAAAATGTGTCTTTATTTTTTTCATTTAAAAGCCACATCCAGGGCTGGCTTCTGACTCTTCACTCAAGGATCACCCACAGCAGGGCTCATGGGACTCTGTAGAATACCAGGGATTGAACATGGATCATCTGTGTGAAAGGCAAGTGCCCTACGTGCTGCTTTACTAGCTCTCCAGCCCCCAGCCAATGATATTGTAATGTTCTCTTTTTACAACAATCAAGTTGGTTTTGAAATGTTGGTCTGTATTCCTTTGAATGTAAGTTTAGTCCAGTGGTGAGAGCAGGCACCTGAGGAAAGGACTGTGAGTATGTGAAGAAATAACTGCCCTGTTCAGTGGCTATGGGAAAGCCGGTTCCCTGCTGGCCCCATCCCGAGGATGCTCCGTCCCTAGCTGCTCCCTGATTGATACAGGCCTGTGGGTATTGGCAGCATGGAGCGATTCCACTTTAATTGGGGACCAACCTGATGGCGCTTTATGCTTTTGCACTTTTGCTGCATAGCGCAGGATGGATCACTTGCGAGGGGTGCACCACACTGGGAGTGGGGGGGACAAAGATGAATGTGTTGTCCTTTTCTTGGGGTGACCCGGGTGCCAGTGGGGCTGGGGCTGAAATGAGTGAAAATCTTTGGCTCTCCCTGGGCTGAAAAGGTCGCCTGTGAATTCATTAATTGTGCCTTTCTCTAGGGCAGACCGTCTCCAAGCAGACCATCTCCATAGTAGAGCTCGAAATTCAACACAGCTTTTTTTCAGACTCGGTTTGACCTGGGAAATTATGGTGTGTGGGGTGATCTCCGGGCTGTGTTTGAGGTGGAGGTTCATTATTTATTTATTTTTGGCTTGTGGAGGGGTCCACATCCAGCAATGCTCAGGGCTTCCTTCTGACTCTCTGCTCATGGGCTCCCTCCTGGCATCACTTAATATGCAATCATTCCAGAATAAGGGGATTAGTGGTTGGGTGGGGTTTTCAGAAAACCAGATAGTTTAGTCTGGAAATCAGACTATGAATTTGCAACCAAAAATCTGATGCAGAGCCAAGCCAGGGATCTTCCCCACTGGATGCCCACCCTGAGCTTGCATAACCCTTTCTCAAGTTCTCTGCTCATTTCTGCAGATAGGAACCATGTCTTTGACCCTGTATCCCTTGGACGTGGGATAACCATGAGATCTTCTATGATTATCCCAGTGTGATCACCATCAGGGAAGAAACATAGAATTTGACCCATGTGAAAGAGGAAGCCATTGTTGTAAGGGTGAAGACTGACATGGCCATCGTAGTTTAGGGTGAAGACTGGTTAACTCGAGAGACCTCAACTTGCAAAATTATCTCTTTGTCTCGCAATCACAGCCTTTGGTTCATTTCTCCAAGGAGCCTTGAAGAACCCCACCACAAATACACCTGCCTAATTCAGCTTCTTCCATTTCCTCAGTTTTCTAGGCAACTTTTTGAATCAGGCAAGGGCTAGAAAAAATCTCCCTCATTATGTCTTCACCTCCTGCTGTTGAACCTCACCTTTCCATCCAGCCATCCCTCCAATTCTGACTTAGAGGTGAGCTATTCAAACTCCACCCTTAGAATTACAAAACAAGGGCACCTCACATCTCCCAAATGATTTATTTATGGGACTGTCACATTGCCACAGTTCTGTTTCTGTGGTGGATAAGATCACCATGCAAATCCAACGAAGAGGGGCCCTGATAAAAGTTATTTTCCAGAATGCAAGCCCCATGCTTCAAAAAACAGAGAGAAGCATCCCAAGTTATTTATTCATGATTATCTGTAGTCATGGCTTGTTTCTATCTGCTTTGAGCTTCTATGACATTTATATAATGTGCATAATATAATTATATATTTACATGAATTTCTCTTGTTTGTATTCATATATTTATTGCGAGTGCTGCAATATGCATCCGATTAAGTTAAAAATAACAGTCATGGAAATCTGTTTGTGATTGGGGACTGTGCTAGACATTCAAGGTTGGATTATTTCCCTTTTTCCCCCATAACTTCTAAGAGTCTGATAAGCTCTGGCCATTTGGAAACTGTAAGAGCTGAAAGGTTGCTTAGAGATTCCTCAGGACAGACTTTTCATTTCACAGATAAGGGAGGGTGTAGCCTCAGAAGAGAAATACAGAGCTCAGGGTGACAATGGTGTAGACCAGTTTTTCCTCCTTTCTGGCCACACTCTCTACCCACTACGTTCAAGCCAAGTGCCAAGTTAATAAGAGTCCTGGTATTTGAATACCTGTCCAGACATTCCTTTATTTTTCATGCTGCATCAATTTTGTGCAAATTGTGTTGGAAAGAGAATTTTTTCCAACCCAGTAAATCTACAGTTTAACCATACACCTTAATCACCGTCATCTCCAAAATCACACCCAACATTGTTATCATTGTCATCTCCATCACTGGCATCTTCATTTGCAACATCATCATCTTCATTACCACCATCACCTTCTTCATCACCAGTACCACCAAATGGTATTTATTTCATCCCTATCCCCATTTCATCATTACCACCAACTTCATCCAATTCAGTAGCAGCATCTTCATCAGTAGCACTAATATCTTTGTTTTCTTTTTTAAATAAGTTTTATTGTGACCAATGTAAATTATGAATCTTTTTTTTTTGGTTTTGGGTCACACCCGGCAGTGCTCAGGGGTTACTCCTGGCTCCATGCTCAGAAATTGCTCCTGGCAGGCACGGGGGACCATATGGGGCACCGGGATTCGAACCAATGACCTTTTGCATGAAAGGCAAATGCCTTACCTCCAGGCTATCTCCCGGGATCCAATTATGAATCTTTCACAGTATTACTTAAGGTACATAGTGACATTGAATCAGGGGTATTCCTACCACCAGTGGTGTCCTCCCTCCATCCCTGTTTTCAGCATCCTCCTCTTTTGCCCCCTGAACTGCTAGTCTAACTGGTCTGTGTATAGCTTGTTGTAGATTAGGTATAGATTCTGTTGTCATTGACTTTGGGTTTGGCATTTTTTTCCTTTTCTTTTTGTTTTTTGGGCCACACCCGTTTGACTCTCAGGGGTTACTCCTGGCTATGCGCTCAGAAATCGCTCCTGGCTTGGGGGGGACCATATGGGACTCCGGGGAATCAAACTGCGGTCCATCCTACACTAGCGCTTGCAAGGCAGACACCTTACCTCTAGCGCCACCTTCCCGGCCCGGGCATTTTGTTTTTTAACTTTATTTAAAGAATATACATCACATAGTTGATGTAATTGACCACGATACATTTGTTTCCAGATAAGTGAAAGCAATGTTATTGGAAAAAAAGATAAAAAAAAACAAAATAAAAAGGAAGAGAAGAAAGTTTTAAAAATAAGAAAAAAGGAAAAAGCACAGTTGCAAGCACATATGTGAAAATTATTGTATCTTCAATGAAGTTATTAATATAATAAGAAGGTTTTTAGGAACTTCTCGTTGTTATCTACCCATTTTGTTAAATTAGGATGTTCTTATAAGGATGACAGCATCAAACAAATGAAATTGTCCAGAAATTCAAAGCACTAGTACTGATATGATGAGTTTTAGGGGTGTATACTCACCTACAAGGCCTCCTGGAAGAAGGAAGATATGGATGAAGGGTGTCCATACTTGCTCCAAAAATCTTTGGTGATATCAGTCCCCAAACCAGCCTATATGAAGTTTGGTCAGATTGGTGATCAGGAAGGAAATCATAGAAGGTCAGTGATGAGGCAGGGTCACCAGGAAAACTGTGAATCTTGGTGATGGAGGCAGCAGGTGTGGTTTCAGCTGGGTGGAGAGTTGGCTCACCCTCTCCTCCCAAGCTGTCCAGCTTTCTTTTGAGAGCACCACCATCTTTGTTAGCAGCTTATCCACCTTAATTTCTTCATCACTATCACCTCCATATTCACCAACCTCATCACCATCAGAAAGACATTTACTAGAGGACTGCTGGCATTCAAAACTACATAGGCCCCTTGACCTCAGCCCTTCTGCTCCTAACATCAGACCTATTTGTATCTTTGTTCCTTTTCCTTAAAGATAGTCTCTTGGCATCTTGTTTATGTGCAAGTTAAGACATCTTAAAATGAGATGAGAAAATATTAGATTATATTTTCAAAGGATCCAATAGTTCTGTATAATCTCACAATCACCGCACAGTGGCCACCAATCTTGCTTCATCCTTTCCATAGACCTATGTATTTTCTTGTCTAGGTCGTCATATTGCATCTTTCCATTTTTACTGAATTTTCAATGTCTGTGGTTAATTGAAGTAAAGTAAATCTACCCTCGTTTCACATTTTTGTGAAGGTATTGAGACTATTTAAATTTACCCTAGATATTTTTTTATTTTATAAGACTGAGACTGTGTCCATTTCCCCCTTCCTTTCTTCAGAAGTTCAGTTTCTGTGTCTATGACTTTGACACTGTATAAAAGTGATCCATGATATTTGTCATTTGGTTTCTGGATTAACTCATACAGTATAAGGTCTTCGAGGTTCATTCTTTCCTTGTAGGTATTAGAATTTACTGTGCCTGGTTCACATCCGGGTGCCCCCTTAAAAAAAAAGAGAAGAATTTACTGTGCCCCCTCTCTCTTTGGATTTTGGTTTTTGGGTCATACCCAGAGGTTCTCAGGGATTACTCATGGTTCTGAGCTCAGAAATCACTCCTGGAAGGCATAGAGGACTCATATGAGATGCCAGGATTCAAACTACCATCAGTCCTGAATCAGCTGTGTGAAAGGCAAACACCCTACTGCTGTGCTATCTCTCTGGTCCCAAGAATTTACTGTCCTTTTAAGGTTAACTAGTATTCTATTGATCTACATGCCACATTTTCTTAACCCACCATTTGTTAGTGGATCTCTCATCTTTGAACAGCAATGTAACATTGCAACAAACTGTTGTATTGTGAGATATCGAAGGTGTTTTATTAATTTTCCCCTCACCTAAAGCCATAAATTTACCTGGCTTTCATCCTTCTAGTTTGCAATCAAAGTCTGGTCATTCATGACATACATCTTTGAGTATTTACTATGTGGCAGATGCTTTAAGAAAGTTGGAAAACTAGAATTAAAAATGAGATTCTGATTCTTACAAAGGGGAAGCCCAAAGGGGAAACAGATAAATGAATGGAATAGGAGCTTTCTCTACCCCCAAACACTTCTGGTGCTTTCTTACTTTCTATGCTTCAAGACAAAATTGTTTCTTTATCCATAGGTTTGTGTTGAATCCAGTGCATTAACCTAGATGTGGTAACTTCAGAGCTGGCTGGCTACCTTTTAGCAAATGGCTGTAGATGGTGGAGTGTGGAGACCCTTGAATGTCTCTTTACACAGCCGAGGCATCAACTCCAGACGTGAATTGAATCCGTCATTTCCAGAAGCTTGTTTTCCGCTGATGTGATTGTCTGTAGGTTTCTGGTGATATGTGCTGGCAGGATGAGCCCCATTTAATCGCACTAATGCATCCTTTTCCACAGGCCAACCCAGTGGGTCTCACGCCTCGAGTTGAACTCAGCCATCACTTACCATAAGGAATGGCAGTATGCTAATAGGGCCCCAAGACCTTTGGAGAGGCTTTGCTGAGTGATGGACCTTCCTCTGAGTGGATCAGGGCTTTGCTCTAATTCACAAGGGATGTTTCTAGACTCTGGAGTTAACATGAAGAAATGTGGGTGGACAGGATACTGGTTCCAAATAGTTGTTGGCTGGGACCTGGGTCTGCTTATTGTCTTGTTGATCAAATCCTCAGTTTGTTTTTGGTAATTTTAGTTTATTTAAAAACACAATTGCAGAGTCTGGAGCAATAGTACAATGGTAGGGCATTTGCCTTGCACGTGACTGACCCAGGACCAATCTGGGTTTGAACCCCAACATCTCATATGGTCTCCCAAGCCTGTCAGGACTGATTTCTGAGCCCAAAGCCAGGAGTTACATCTAAGTGTCACTGACTGTGGCCCAACACCCCAAAAACCACAATTGCAGAGACCCCTGGCCTGATTATATATGAGTTACAGGGTCCATAAGGAATGTTGTGTGCATTGAAGAATTTGTACAGCAGGTGGAAAGCATATGTATTGCAAGAAAGAAGCCTAGGTTTGGTCCCCAGAATTGTGTACCATCCTCTTGAGAACCAACCCAGGATTAGCCTCTGGGCATGTCTTTCCATTACCCCCTCCATTCAAAACTAATAATTAGAAAAAGTATGTAGTTGTGCTGGAAAGATTGTCTAGCATGTAAGGTACTTGTCTTGTGAGTGGCAGAACTGTCTTCAATTCCTGGTAATACAGAGGGTCCTCTGAGCCCCAATAGCAGTGATTCCTGAGCACAGAGCCAGGATTAAATCCTGAGCATCCATGGGCATGGCCCACTTCCCCAATAAAATAAAAACAATGAACACAGTGTAGCCCAAAGCATAGTGAGTGGTTTCAGTAACTTTCTCTTCAGTCAAAGAGATCTGGAGAGGTAGATTATATTAGTGATACTAATTTTGCTTGATAGTTTGGTGAGGTTTGTCAGGGAGAGAGTTGGGGTACTTCTCTAGGTAAAAGAACCCAAGGAAGTGGTGGAAGAGGTGTATGAGGGACAAGCCAATCCAGTGGTTTGGGATACTGTAACTTCATGACTTGATGCCCCCAACCCAGACCTTAGCCTCCTTTCACCCTAAACTCCACAGTATGTGATCTACCTAGTCTATAAGACATTCTTTCCCACCCTACTATTCACACTGAAAGCTTGGGAGAGGGTTGCTGGCATAGGAGACTAGAGATGGATACACTGAATGGAGGTTCTCTGAAATGAGTGGTTTATCCTTTGCAAACCAACTCCCTGAACACAGTGAAATCTCTGAAGCAAAGATGGCCCTGCCTAACACATAGCTCCACCGGACTCAGGCTCCTTAGTACTTCTGGCACTTTCCACAGCCCATCCTGAAGAATTCTGTGCACCTCTAGCCTTACTCAGGAAAAAAAAAACAAAATAACAAACATCACAACAATTAAAGACCTTTTTAAAATTTAGTATCTTTATAATTGAGTAAGAATCCAATAGTAATGGTCTCTCTGTCCTAGCTCCTCCACCAAGCTTCAAAGAAAAATGTTAGCAAATTGTATGTTTTTTCTCTATATTAGGACTACGTAGTATTTCACTGTTAATATAGACCACAACTTCTTGATCCATTTATCAGTAGTGAGCATGGAAAGCAATATGGACACCTGGCATATAACCCAGTTAAAGACTTTTTATTTTTTTATAATTTTATTATTTTTGTTTGTTTTTAGGTCACACCTGGTGACGCTCAGGGATTTCTCCTGGCTATGTGCTCAGAAATCAATCCTGGCTTAAGGGATCATATGGGACAATGGGGACTCGAACAGTGGTCTGTCCTAGGTTAGCCATGTGCAAGGCATACACCCTACTGCTGCGCCACCACTCTAGTCCCATTAAAGACCTTTTAGATACTGGATAGCTGTAGATTTATTTCCCTTCCTCCTATGTGCAGATGGGGAGCACCATGAGTGATGGTAAGCATCCTCTTGCATAGGGAAGAACAAGAGAGTAAGTGTGTGTTTATAGGGGTGGGGGGGTTTGCAAACCAGAGGGTGCCTGATACACATGGATGAAGAGAGTCAGAGCACTCATATTACAAAGATTCCAAGAGTCAGTGGAATTAGTGGACAATGTCCCAGAAAGGGGAAGGGAAAGGCCTCTGAGAAGGGGAAGTCCATAGAGGGGAATATTGCAGTAGTTCAGAGGGGATCCAAGTTCTTGGCTTTCTTTCTGCAAGATATAGGTTTGATGATCAGAGATGGGGGATCAAGGGGACATCATGGGGAAGAAGAAAGAGAGGTGAATGCCCAGCCATCTTCTCATATGAACAGTAGAATTCAAATCTAGTTTGTGTATGGAAAAGACTTTTCTCTAATACCTGAGAGATAGTACAACTGGGAGAGTACTGCCTTAAATATGGTCAACCCAATGTTCAATCCCCAGCCATGTAGTTCTCTGAAGTTGATTCCTGATAGCGGAGCCAAGAGAAAGTCCTGAACACCGTTGGATGTGAACCAAAAACAAACAACCCAAAACCAAAAAATTGCATTAGGTAGTATTTCATTCAGTATAATCTGACTTAATAAAGGCACATCTAGCTTCCTGAAGATTAAATGCTATTATACATTGCCTTTAAACTATGAAACATTGTTCATGAAAATAAATTGTTTCCTAACCTATTTTAATGGTTGCATAATATTTCACGTGCTAGAGTCACATCATTTATTATTGTATACCATAGGCAGTGAAATTGATTTGGAAATGTCATGATTTTAAATTGTGCTGTGATTTCCATTAAGTATATCGCTTTGGTTATATTTTGGAATAATTTTAATAGCATAAAATACTAGGAGATGAAAATTGGGCAGAGGGCATCATTTTTCTATGATTGATGAAGGAAATAAAACTGTAACAAATGTATTAAATAGAATTCTAAATTTAATATGTCTACACATAGTCTGAGTGGATTGGAATCAGGGGTTGTCAGGGCTAAGAATCAGATATCTCCCCTCCCAAATTTTTCCACCTTCTAGAAGTTGCTGACAGATTTTGACTGACGGCCTCTAGGAATCAGAGGGTCTTTAGATTCATGTGTGGGCATCTTGAAGAAAAAGGCTTGTATTCTGCCTACTGCAGAAATGATCAAAAACAATCAGCAGTAGAGGTCTAGGCATACAAATGATGCAAATTCTAGAAGTACAGAAGTATACTTTTCAACCCTATTCACCCTAGATCTAGCATTTTAGAGAAAATAAGCACTGTCGTTAGAAATGCTGAAATGTGGCATCATGTTGTTTGGTGGATTTTCATTTGTTAACATTTGAAGAGATTATTTTCACAAAGGTTTAGATTTCTCTTTTTATAAACAGACTGTTGGGTCATTTGCCTATTTTTTCAATGAGGCAATCAGTGTTAGTTAAGCTTTTTTCTGGGGAAACAATAATCTCTTTATATCTCTGATCAACTGTGCTTTGCCATCTCTTGACACTCATCATGATGTTTTCGTGGAATCCTTCCAGATCCAACACTTACTATGTAAATTCTTCCATATTTTCTCCAACAGTTTCTTCTTTGGTCTTATGGCCAGTGATGTTTACTCTATTTAGTTCCATAAATATTTGTTGTTGTTGTTGTTAATATTGTGTTTTCTTACTTTGGTGGCCTCACCTGATGGTGCTCGGAATATTTCTGGTGCTGTGTTCAGGATTGACCCCTGGTAGTACTTGCAGAGTCAATGGGAATTTGAACCAGGGTCCCAGCTGTTTCAGATGCATGCAAGAGTCTTACTTCTCTGTTATCTTGCTGGTCCTGTTTCCATGAATACAGACAATTTTTTTCTGGTTCCATCTGTATCAGCTCCTTTTGGACTCATTTGAGAATTGAGCTTCCCCATTACATCATGCACTCACTTTGGGTCAAAAGTCTGCCGTTTTGTGTTTAAATCCCCCAAGGTATGGTTTCTTGGCTAAGATCTAGTTGTCATTTGAACAGGTACATTCTTCCCCCTTTAATCTCAGGACTTAGAATAGTGGCCCACGTGGCAGAATGCAGACCAGGCCCTGAGTTGTTCTAAGAGAACCAGGAAAAATGGCAACTGGAACCCTGTTTGTTTTAGGGTTTTCTCTTGTCTATTTGTTCAGTTTGTTTTAGGACTGTGTTTGTTTTAGGGTTTCCTCTTGTCTATTTGCACCCAAGCGAGTATATACCAAGGAGAGACCTTATGCATAGATGCCAGTGTGATACGGAAAAAGCATTTTTCCTTGCAAAAAAGAATCAAACTTGGGAGGAGGTACAAGCTTCTCCACACTACCATACGTCTTCACAGCTCTGCCAGGGCACTGTCATAATGTGGAGGAGACTCAACTTCTACTCAGAATCTCCAACCCATAGCAGAAGAGTGCCTATGCCACACTAAGCATTTCCCCTTCATTCACTTTCTCCTTTTCTCTGCACATCTTCCCAGGGGCAAAGAAGGGAGATCAAGATGGAGGAGATACTTGTCTTCCTGGGAGAAGAATCTAGAGCAAGAAGTTACATCCCCCCACTCCCATTCCTTTCAGCACTGCTTGTTCTATTTCTCTTTGCAGTGGGCTGATCTCCCCAGCAAGTAAGGCGCTA
>PVKC010027281.1:0-15802 GCA_004027635.1 Crocidura indochinensis | reverse complement strand
CTCATTAAGAACAGAATTTGGATCTCCCTTTTATGCCAGTAAAATATATATATTCGAAACAGATGTAGGGAAGCAATCATTGGCTATGAGATACAGCAGAATTAATGAATTAATGTCACATTTTTATCAGGCTTTCTGTGAAATCATCAAGATACTTTTGGTGAAAAAAGACTATCAAATCAGGAATCAAATCAAAATCCTCACTTCTTCTTTTTTTTTTTTTTTTTTGGTTTTTGGGCCACACCCGGTGACGCTCAGGGGTTACTCCTGGCTATTCGCTCAGAAGTCGCTCCTGGCAGGCACGGGAGACCATATGGGGAACCGGGGGATCGAACCGTGGTCCGTCCTAGGTTAGCGCAGGCACCTTACCTTCAGCGCCACCGCCCAGTCCCCATCAAAATCCTCACTTCAAGTTGGCTCACTGGTGAATCTTTTCCTTTCTCACTCTCCAAGTTTTTATTTATTTATTTATTTTTTATTTTTGGGTCACACCCGGCCAGTGCTCAAGGGTTACTCCTGGCTCTATGCTCAGAAATCACCCCTTGCAGGCTCGGGTAACCATATGGGATGCTGGGATTCGAACCAATGCCCTTCTGCTTGCAAGGCAAATGACCTACCTCCATGCTATCTCTCTGACCGCACCCCCAAGGTTTACTATCTGTGAATGTTCCTGAAATCATGCTCTTTGAAAAATATTGCAAACCTTAAAACACTTTATTTAAAAATTATGATAGTTAAGGGCACATACTTACAATGACATTTATGTGTTGACATTTATTGTTGATAAATGATCTTATTTACATTTATGGTCATATGTACAATTTTTTTTAAAAACAGATTATGTTCTTGGAATACTTCATAAAAATAACTGGCATGTATCATTTTGATACTTCTTTATGGGAAAAGGGGTGGGGGACAGATGACTGCAAGGCCATCTTTATTAGACTTACCAAGAAATTATAGTGAGATATTTTTTCAATGTATGGACTTTTAGGAGTCACAATCACATTCAGATCTTCTCCCACAAGCAAGGTCTTGTAGTTTTCAGTCCAGTCAATATAAAGATAACTTTGACTGAGAGATGAGTATGCTATTGCTTGGTATTCCTTGCTGGCCTGATTTCCTTCTGGAAGGTATGGGTCATCAGTTCTGACCTGAAAAAGGAATATTTTTTTTTAGAAAAAACCATATAATTAAATACTTTTAAGAAACATATCTTTTTTTTTGTTTTTTTTTTTTGGGGGGGGAGGTCACACCCAGCAGTGCTCAGGGGTTACTCCTGGCTCTAAGTAAAATGCCTAGCACTCTGCAAATGCTCAGTGGATAAGAGTGAATGGATAAAGCTGTTGTTAATATGTATATTAGCTAACCTACTTATAATTTTTAAGATTTATTTGCTCAGAGGAAAGACTGTTAACTGAACTCTGACTCACAGTGTTTCAGACAACTGGGGCAAAAAAGACCCGCTGATACTTCTGTTGCACTGAAAGGAGAGAAAAAGTGAGAGAAGGTAGGTAGAGTGAGATCTTTACCGTTGACTTCTATTTTGCCATTTCTAAGTTCGAAGAGTTTGTCTAAGAAAAAATAATTTCATAAGTGAGAAAATGGATGGGTTTCTCTTCATCAAAGAACCATTCAAAGGATTAGAAGCTTGCCTCACATGCACATTCTTTTGGCAGGTAAAATTGTGGAAGTCTTAATGGGACTTTTATACAGTGTCTGCAACACCCATTTTGCATGCGAGCCAAAACACACAGTCAAAAGTACAAGCTGTCCTAGAGAATTTAGTAGGCAAATTCAGCTCACGTTAAACTCCAGCACTGTCACTCCAGACTGGAGATTAATCACAAATGAAGCCACTCCATCGCCGGACTGCGTGATGCTCCTCTGTGGCTCCAAGTCGATCATTTCTTGGTCTGCGTCGCTCGTTTGTGCACTCAGGATCACTGGGATTCCTCCCACCAACTGGTCAAATGAATCCTTGACCTGCACCTGTTGGTCAGAGCAATCCGCATCCATTTCAACAACTCATCGTTTCTTTGAAAGTTTTAGCAATTTTGCAACGCTTCCCTTCCCACCCAAGTATAAAATAAAAAATATGTTTTTATTTAATACTATCTAAGTAATAATTTTGAGTGGATATTCTGGTACATAAAGCAGAAGCAGAAATAAATATCGTCTTATTATGTTTGCCAAGTAGGTGTGATAGGTCCTTCTGCTACCTAACATCTATAATTCTTCGTTTGAGATAGATGTGGATAAAGAAGAAACTAAGACAATCTCTTAAGGGTGATTCTTTTGGATCAGAGAAAAAAAAGGAATGTAGAAGAAAAAGAAAATGGATAAAAGAATAGATAGTTTGGGGCCAGAGTGGTGGCGCTAGAGGTAAAGCATCTGTCTTGTAAGTGCTAGCCTAGGACAGACCGTGGTTTGATCCCCCATCATCCCATGTGTTCCCCCCAAGTCAGAAGCGATTTCTGAGTACATAGCCAGGAGTAACCCCTGAGCATCAATGGGTGTGGCCCCAAAACAAAAACAAACAAACAGAATAGATAGTTTGAAGTACTGTTCCAGCTTTGGATGTTGGAACAACAGGTTGAATCCCTGGCAAATGTGGTCCCCTTAGCAATGCAAGGAACAGCCTTCATGCACTAAACAAGAAGTAGCCTTCAGCATTGCCAGTTGAAATAAATTTTTTTTGGGTTTTTGGGTCACACCCGGCAGCACTCAGGGGTTACTCCTGGCTCTGCATTAGTAATCACTCCTGGCAGGCTCAGGGGACCATATAGTATGCCAGGATTCAAACCACCGTCCTTCTGCATGCAAGGCCAATGCCCTACCTCCATGCTATCTAGCCCCAAGATGAATAAATATTCTCAGATATGGGCTTAATATGTGACAAATATTTTGTTCCATACTATGAATAGTTTGTTCCAAACTATGAAAAGTGGCTAACAGAAAATAAACAGTAAAGAGGAAGGAATGGGAGTTGGGGAAAGAATCAGAGCAATTCCTGTGAATGTAGAAATGGAAGAATAAACACAGCAATACATATTCTAAGATCCACAGACAGCAAAAAATATGGCAAGTGAAGAGATTTGCTTTCCAAAAATGTAATGCTCATGTATATGCTTCTTAAGAATATGCCAACAAGTACATTTAAATCTTAGTGTTTTGGGAATGATGAAATTAGGAGATTTTATTTATAGACAGTTTAATGCAGTGCTCATCTATTTATATAGTTATAGGTAATGTAAAACTTAAACAGGCTATCTTAAGAAATCCTGACATTGGGACCGGATAGATAGCACAGCGGTAGGGCATTTGTCTTAGACTCAGTAGTACAGTGGTTCGAATCCCGGCATCCCATAGGGTCCTGCCAAGGTGATTTCTGAGCATAGAACCAGGAGTAACTCCTGAGCACTGCAGGGTATGACCCCAAAACAAAACAGGAAATCTTGACATTGCCCTCAGCATTAAAGTTAGTTGCATCTTCCCAGGCTTGTCGACATCCACAGGAAGAGAAAAATCAGATCCTGCAATTCCCCTTCTCTCCCCATCCCCTTCCCCATATACCTTGACAGAATATGGAATCCCAGGCTTCAAGAAAAGGGGAGTGGCAACCAAATCCAGTTTGTAGGGAGAGAGAACATATTGGATGTCAGAGATTTCTGCTTCTTCAGAAAGTCCACCTAAATAAATGAAGAGGTTAAATGACCTTTGTTTTAGGCATATGATGTTCTGTTTGAGTTTTTGCTCATCTCTCTATGTTTATCCATCTTCATTTCTCACTTATTCATCATCCTGTGCTCATTCATCCCTAGTAACCAGGATCTGAGTCGTGGTGCAGAGGGGTGGTGCAGAGAAGAGTTCAGACATCAGGAGTAGCCAAAGTCTTAGATACAAAGCTTGTAGGTAAATATAGACTGAAGTGTGAAGCAAGATAGAGATTTTCATTAGTGGCCTGATAGTCAGATGAACATGAAGAAAGGGATGAAGAAGAGAAGGAAAAGGTAAACCAGAGACTGGGCTTTAAAATGAGTTTACTATTAGATCACAGGAATGTGGGGGAAAAATTGGCCAGGAAGAAAAGTGCTTGGGTAGAAAGAACCATGAAGAGCCATCTGGTAAGGGACAACAATGTTATCCTTCAGATAAAATGTAAGCCAGATTATTAAATTTAATACACAGATATTTAATTTCCTCAAGCTCCTTACAAGTATTATCTTAATGTCCCTGCAGATATCCTATAGTTAATCAAATAATTTGTAATCCTCAGCAATCAGTCATCATATAAGTGTTTGCCATACTATGAGGGTACCCCACTTCCTCCGGTGTGCTATCTCTTTCTCAAAACCCTACTTAACCTTTAAATTTGATTATTGTTAGGATAGGACACATGTACTGGTAGTGGCCTCTGAAAGTCAGTAATCGTCTTTTCTCAGAACACACATGGAATTCTTTCTTGAACAAGGTTCTTAGTTTATAAATCTTATAGTTTATAAAACTATACCTGAGTTTAGTTTCTTAGACATTTTGAGTGTTGTGAAAATATATCAATCATATTTGCATGCATGCCTGCATGTTTAGTAATACTCCAAACAACACTTAATTATGACTTAAACTGAATTTATTTGGAATAAGTTGAGGAAAATAATAAAATCAAGAAGAAAAGAACTTAAAACAATGTCAAGAGAAATAGTAAGGCATGAAGTACAAGGTCATCATCATTCTTTAATAACTATTGGGAATTTGATACATACATAGTTATCAGCTTACCTCAATTCTTCATCTTGTTACTTAAAAGAATAAACTTAAAGAGGTTTAAGAGAATTTATAGAACATCTTGTCTAGCTTCAATTTTGCCAAAAAATAAACTGTATGGTTCAACCTTATATAATTTGTTCAGGCTAGTTGGAGGTTTAAATTCAAACATATCAAGAACACTATAATTATAACATACCAAAAGGAAGACAATTTGATAAACCTGGAGTGATAAGTAATAGCTGTTATAAAGTATTGTTGTAGAATTGAGAGATATAGTCACCTGTTTTGAAAGGAAATTAAGAAAAAGTAGTTAGACTTAAAGATAAGAGGAAGAAGTAGTAGGACAAAGGGGGAGGAGAGAAGGGAAGAGAGAGAGAGAGAAAGAGAGAGAGAGAGAGGAAAGAATGACGATCAGGGAAGGAAATGGAGAGAAGTTAATAATGTAAGTGCTCTCCAGATATTGACTTTTTGCTCTTATCTCAACTCTACACAGTTATGGTATTCATTTTAGAAATATTATGAAAATCCAATTTTAGGTAGAGTTTCTGTGTATCATAGTTAAAAAAGTAGTTTAAGAGGGATTTAATTCAAACTTATCACTGTTTAGATAAGAAAGTATAAAATAATAATAGACATATCTGTTATTTATATTATATTTATAAATATTTTTTCACATATAGGCTTTAGCTAGGTAAGAACAATGAGGCACTAATGTCCAAGACAGAGAGCTTGACAAAATCACTCAAGATTATAACTTGGCTGTTGTGACTCCATTTTTAAGGTTGAGACCATAGGGACTCAATAACTCAGGAGAGGCAAAAGTAGCCTCTAACTCTAGCATCTAGGAATATAAAAATAGAAACTGAATCATAAGAGAAAATATGAAACAATACTTATACTGTTCATGTACTACCTAATTATTATCCATGAGAAAGGTTTAACAAAAGAAACTTGGGGCTGGATAATTAGAACAGCAAGTAGGCCTCCTACCCTGCATATCGCTGACCTAGATTGAATACATGGTACCACCTATGGTTCCCTAAGTCTTGCTAGCAGTGATTCCTGAACACAGAGCCAGGAGTAAACACTGAGCATTGCTCAGTATGCTTCTCCTCACTATACCCCACCCCTGCCAAATGAAAAAGAAATGTACCTGTAGACTCTATGACTGTCACACCAATATAAAGGTATTTGTTGTCTAAATCTTCCAGACTGGTATAGGACAGTTCCTCAATAGCTTTTTCCGAGTCAAACCTGATGTGAGCAATTCCATTTATCAACTTTTGAAAAAGGAAAGACAAAAGTTATTTCAGGAAAGAACTTCTAAAAATAAATGAACAAAATCTGCTACGATTAGCCTCTAAGTTGAGAGCTAAACAGAGTGCATGACCCAGCTGAAAATTCGGCCATGAATGTTAATTTCTCATGGATTTATTTGACATCAAAGATATGGAAGAGGAGTCTTTTTTCTCTATTTTTAAAGATTTTTCATGATGGGAGTACCCAAAGTGGTATCATCCTTTTAAGAAAAGAAGTCTTAAACAACAGTATTTCAATTGGACCCGGGAGATAGCATGGAGGTAAGGCGTTTACCTTTCATGCAAAAGGTCATCGGTTCGAATCCCGGTGCCCATATGGTCCCCCGTGCCTGCCAGGAGCGATTTCTGAGCATGGAGCCAGGAATAACCCTTGAGCACTGCCGGTGTGACCCAAAAACCAAAAAAACAAAACAAAACAAAAAAAAAACCAAAAAAAACAAAAACCGTGTTTCAATTGGACTTTTTTGGAGGGTTCCCAAAATAGTTTCTTCCAACTTCTAGATCATCAACAACCACCTGTCAGTCTCTCAGTTTGCCTTTGTCTTTAACTAAGAGTTAGACCAGGCTCTAATCTGAGCTATAAGAACCACTCGCTCTTCATTGAGTGGAAATAAAATATGATCAGCCTTTAACACCCAACCCAAAGTTAACAACAATAGAATCAAGATACCCAAGCTACAAAAAGCTATGCACAAAAGGGACCTGTGACACTAGCAGTCCAGGGGGCTAAGGGTGGAGGTTAAGGGAGGCATGCTGGGAACTATGGTGGAAGGAGGTCAACACTGGTGGTAGGAATGGCCCTAATTCACTGTCACTCTGTACTTTAAATACAACTGTGAAAGATTTGTAATTTTCATTGGTCTCAATAAAAAAATACTATTAGTCCTTAATTGCATATCAAAATCTTTCCAATGAATTCATGGTGAAGTAATTTACTCATGAAATATTTATAAAACCTCTAGCTGAGTTTTGTCAGAAAACACGGTTACTCTCAGCAAATAATGGGGACTGCTTTTCAGTTTGCAAGCAATCTAGTATAGAGAATGATGCATAAGTACAAAAATCATTACTAATAGAGAGGCAATTCTTTTTTTTTTTTTTTTTTTTTTTGGCTTTTTGGGTCACACCCGGCAGTGCTCAGGGGTTACTCCTGGCTCCATGCTCAGAAATTGCTCCTGGCAGGCATGGGGGACCATATGGGGCACCGGGTTTCGAACCGATGACCTTTTGCATGAAAGGCAAACGCCTTACCTCCATGCTATCTCCCGGGCCCCAGAGAGGCGATTCTTAGCCTTAGTACCCTTGAAATTAGATGGAGGTTTCTTCTGTACAGTTGGAGGGGTTTAACAGTAGCCCTGGACTTTACCCATTTGGTACTAGTAGATCCATTATCCCCATCTATGACAACCACAAATACCCCTGGAAGTGGTCAGGTGTTCCCAAAGGGGAGAAAAGTTGCCATTGGTTGAGAAAAGTCAATCAGGTGTGAGATATGTCAGGGAATACCAGGCAGGGAAATATAATCTCTTTTACAAAAGTTAGGAGACATTCAGGAATATAAGGGGCATATTAGAGGAGGGTTGTCCTGGAAAAAGGTTGGCATGTGAAGACTTGTGGAAAGAAAAAGAGAGGCAAAGATAAAACAGGAGGGGACAAATGAAAGTGTTCTCAGTGTTCAGTGGGGAGCAGCATCCCACAGAGTAAGAGGCAAGAGACAAAAATGAGTTTGAAGAAGTGAGGTAAGAAATGCAAAGGGAAGGAGAGAGAAGATCAGAGAGGAAGATGTTAAAGTGTAGAAAAACCTTAACAATAACCCCACTGTTGGAATACTCCCCAGGGCAAAGCAGTATAGATTTTTTTAGAATTCAATGTGGCAAAACCTAAAAACCCCATCAAAAATGGAGAGGGGAAATGAACAGGTACTTTTCTGAGGAAGATCGACAGATGGCCAACAGGCACATGAAATAAAAGTGTTCATCATCACTTATCAATAGGGAATTCCAAGTCAAAACAACAGTGAGATATCACCTTACAACAATGAGGATGGCACATATCAAAAATACTGGGAGCAAGCTCTATTGGCAGAGATGTGGTGAGAAAGGAACTCTCATTCATGGCTGGTGGGAATTCTGTCTGGTCCAGCCATTATGGAAAACAGTATGAAGGATTCTCAGTAAACCCAAAATTAAGCTGCCACACAACCCAGAAATCACTCTTTTTGGCTTCTATTTCCAGGACAGAAAAACATTCATCCAAAGGAATGTAGGCACACTGCTGTTCATTACAGCACTCAGTACAATAGCTGTGACTTGGAATCAACCTAGATGTCCAACAATGGATGAGTGAATTATGAAAATGTGGTACATGTATACAGTGGAATACTATATAACTCCAAGGAATAATAAAATCATGCAATTTGCTGGCAACATGGATAAATCTGAAAGATAGTATTTTAAATGAAGTAAGCCAGAAGAAGGATAAATATAGAATGATGACACTTATATGTGGTATTTAGAATAACTCCATGAAATAATGCAATATCCTTGAACCCAGAGTCTAGTGAGGGGAAAGAATAAACAGGTTGAAGAAAGAGAGACACAAATATGAAAAGATGAGGGCCAAGGGCCAAGCAGTCTTAGATACATTGGGTGGGGATGAAAATAAGGGGACACAACTAAAAATACAAGCCAAATAAATTAAGCAACAATGGAATCAAAAGACGAAAAGTCTAACAATCTAAACTGTAAATGACTCTGATATATTGGCAAACTGGGAGCAAAGGGTGGTGGTATGGGATGCACTCTAGAAATACAGTGGAGGGAGATTGACATTGGTGGTGGTGGGATTTGCCCTAATTTATTTTATGTCTGAAATCCAACTATGAAGGACTTTGTAAATCACAATGGTTTCAATAAAATAAAACAAAAGAATATAATGTGGCAAACAAAAATGGACCCAAAAAGAATAGAATCAAACAATTGAGAGTCTTGGATGCAGAGGGCAACATAGGTAAAGATAGAATAGGAAACTGTCAAGTCTTTATATCTTAAAAATGTCAGGGGCCCGGGAGATAGCATGGAGGTAGGGCACTTGCCTTTCATGCAAAAGGTCATCGGTTCGAATCCTGGTGCCCCATATGGTCCCCCGTGCCTACCAGGAGCAATTTCTGAGCATGGAGCCAGGAGTAACTCCTGAGTACTGCCAGGTGTGACCCAAAAAACCACACACACACAAAAAAAATGCCAGCTGACTGGCTATGTGCAATATTCCGGTTTCTGCTCTTAATATACCCTTGACTTTTGATATTCTTATTAACTGTTCCTAATGATGCTGCCAATTCAAACCTAGATGATGGGGAGTGATATTGTGTTGAATAAATGGCCAACTTGTGAGTCCACAGATGGTTGGCTCAGGTGACCCTGTCCCCAAGCTCTGATAGTCCTCATGGGTTTGTCTCTATATTTGTCTCATGTTGTGACTAACCACTGACGGATGGATGTGGAAAGTGTCAATCTGACTAGATTTGACACTAATGAAAGTGGACTTTTCCCCTAAGCTGATGGAGTTAAAGATTTGGTTTTGGGGTCAATACAGAGTGAAAGCTCAAAGTTATTCATTTTAAGTAATGTTCCATTTTTATCATTCTTGTCAAGTAATATCTTACCAATGTGCTTCGAAATGCCTTTTGCATCATTTCCTTTTGGTCATCTTTTAAGTCTTCTTTGATTCCAAAAGAGACATAAACATCAGCTTCCGTGACTACTTTATTGTAAAAGTATCTGCCAAACAATAATACCACAAAGCTGTGTTGCTAACATGGTTACAAAATCCAAATTCAAATCAAAGGGAACATGATCTCAAATTACATAGAGGACTTGATCAGCTTTAAGTTTTTTCCATCCATTTAATCTCATGGGTTCTTATAAAGTTATATAAGTTACTATTATAATAAGTCCCAAGTATGATTTTTATTACCACATTCTGATATGAAATATGAAAAACCTTATTTTGAGACCCCCAAATCTCAGGTGTGGGCCCTCTCATACAGGAAATCACTTTCTGCATGATTTTGTTAAGAGTGGAGGATTACTCCTTAATTTCTTTTTTTTATTTTTGGAAGTTAAATGCCCAACCTCATGGTTTTATTCCATGAATTTCTTTTAAAATCTTATTGTGTAATTCCTTTCTAATTTTGATTGCAAAGAGGACTAAAAGGGATCTTTCTGCATAGCAAATAATACTCTAGAAAAAGCTAACATTGCTTATTCATAGCTTGAATAAAAAGAGTGTCTATTAAAAGAATATTCAAGTAGGCCTTTTGAGTTAGCTTAGACTGACACTATTTTAGGAATATATGCTAACAATAGCACCAGTGCAGTACACATTTTGGGGCATAGACTCAAGAATCAGACAAAACAAAATGCAATTTCCTAACAGTACAGTCTTGAAAAAATGACCAACATTTTATATTCCTCCTCTATGAGCACAGTACCTACTTCATGCTGTTTTCATGAAGATTTATTGAGTTAATAAATATGTAGTGAGTACATTAACAAATGCTTGGCAATATAGTTCTATAACTGATACTACTGTTAATTACTGCATTATATTATCATTTTCAACAACCTCAACTTTGATGGCAATTCCTTGCAAAACTTAGCCCAATTCTTCACCTTGGCAGAAACTTGAAAGAGAATCTATTTTCTCTGGACAGATCTGGGAAGTTGCTTTGTACAAAAGAATGTGGTGGAATTAATGGTATGCTTCTTTGAAGCCTGGCCCAGGCCAAGTTCTCAAGAAGGGTTTTATGCTTCTGCTTTCTTTCTTTCTTTGAGCACTGTTGTGACTGCAGGAGAGCCTACTGGATTATGAGAAACATGCATGATCCAGTAAACCTCACAACTTTCTGAACTCTCAGTCAACTTCCAGATATATGAGTAAGATCTCCTTAGACCAGCCAGTTCCAACTGGTCTGCAAACTGACTGCAGGCACATGGATGAGTCCACCTCACATCAGCCTGATCCTTATCAAGACCACTATTCAATGATTCATAAGTAGTTTGGGTATTAAGGTATTAATCCTTTTCTTAAATTTTGACCTTTGGATAACCTTTGACTCTGGTCAGGGCTTATTTATGGCTGTCTTCTCAGAAATTACTTGTGGTAGTGTTCACAGGACTGACCTTATGCCATGTTGAGGAAAAAAAGTTGAGTCATATGCAAGGCAAATACCTTACATGGTATACTATCTCTCCAGTCCTAAGAAATTGAGGTTTTGTTTGCTTCTGTTTTTTTTTGGAGTCATATCTGGAAGAACTCAGAGATTATTCCTGATTCTGCACTCATAAATTACTTTTATCAGGCTCGGGGGACCATATGGAATGCAGGGGATTCAACCTGGATTGGTTGCATGCCAGGCAAATACTCTATTGACTGTGATATCATTCCAGTCCCAAAGCACTGATTCTTGAAGCAGCTATACAGTGGATCAAATCAATGGCAGATCAAACCACTAAAAATAAGAAAAGGTGGGGCCTGGGAGATAGCATGGAGGTAAGGGGTTTGCCTTTCATGCAAAAGGTCATAGGTTCGAATCCTGGTGCCCCATATGGTCCCCCGTGCCTGCCAGGAGCAATTTCTGAGCATGGAGCCAGGAGTAACCCCTGAGCACTGCCGGGTGTGACCCAAAAACCAAAAAAAAAAAAAAATAAGAAAAGGTCTAGGAATACAAATAGGGAAGTAGCATGCAGTAGGTCCTAAATTCTTATCCCAACACTATAGGGGTCCCTGAAAAACCATTTTAATCCTCATGGGCTCACACCACATCCCCGTTCTGAACACTGAAGAATAGCTTGAGAAGCCCATCCTAAATGGTGCTGGAAATGTTGTACCGGTGAAAAAGGGGGTGTTCTTTTTTTGTGACCAAAATCCAACTACAAACATGTTTGTAATGATGGTGCTTAAATAAATAGATTAGTAAAGAAAATGACAAATAAACAAAAGAATCAAAACCAAAAACAAATGATAAAAAGGTATATTGAGAAATCTCAAAGGGATACTGTCCATGCCTTGCATGCTTGAAGACCAGAGTTCTATTCTGAAACTTCCTGTTCTGTCTGTACCTAAACTTCTAGTATAGCCCTGGAGGTTCTCCAGGAACCTCAGGACCAGTTGACAGAACACCAAAGAAGTTGAGTATTGTTGAAGTGTCCTGAGGGCCCCAGGCCTGGGAACATCCCTGTTTTTAAATACAAAAAGCAAAGGTTTCCATCTCAATTCCAAGGTCCTAAATCGTATTTACTCCTAAATACTCACATTGTACTTAAATTGTTAGGCTTTTTGTCGCTGGCTGAGTAAACCACAAAGCTAAAATGAGAACTAGCTAAAATTAGAGTTAATTTCCCAAATCATGAAATTTGCCAATAAATGACGGATTTCAGCAATAATAAGTATTGGATCCCCAGACCTCAAATGTTTACTATGTAATGCTAATTATAGTTTTTAATCATACTAGAAAAAATCACAATGATCCCCAGTCAGAGTTGGCACTCAAGTTAGTTGAATACTCTGAAAAAGAACTTCTTACCTTGCTTTTATAGTAATTTCAAAATCATTAAAATCTTTATAGCCAATGAAATTATTTTCAGGTTCTATCGATACAGAAAAGTGTGGTAATACTAGAAATAAAAACAGAATTGTCATTTATAATATTATCATTTAAGTTCAAGCAATCTGTTAAACATAGAAATCAACACTACTTTCTGGTATAGTTGGATAAACTATCCATCAACCCTATACTCACCAGTACATCTTCATTATATTCTTAACCAGAAGTGTCTATCTCCATCATAGGCTAATCTAGATCTATGTACTAGTAACATTTCACTTATCCTTTCAATCTAGTACTTTTATTAAATCATTTCCTTCTTTGGAGATAGGATGTTTGACAATAAAAGCGATTGTTCTTTCTTCTTTCAAAAATCTTAAACAGAATAGATTCTTCTCAATTCTCTTTAAAAGGAAAATAAAAAAGGAAATTTCTTGTAAGGAGAAGGAAAGAAATTGAGTGAAAGAGCAGGAGAAAGACCAATATGAAATTATGGGGGGTAGGGGCCAATGGGTTTTAGGTTCATTGATGGTCTTATGAAAGGACAGAACATTTATATGTGGATGGATATGGAGAGTATTGTGCTGAGTAAAATGAGTCAGAAAGAGGATACATATAAAATGATCTCACTCATTTATGGTATATAAGAAAAAAGCAGTATAGAAATAATATCCCGAGACAATAGAGATAGGGCCAGGAGGACCAGTCCATGATAGGAAGCTAACCACAGTAGTGGAACAATGCAGTTTGAGTAGAGAAGGGATCACTAAGACAATGACAACTGGGATTGATCATATTGGACATGGACTGGCTGCTGAACAGAGATAAAGTGATAGGCACAGAAGTCCTTCATTAACAGAGAGAGAGAAAGAAAGAAAGAGAGAGAGTAGGCAGGTATGTTGGGGGGGGAACTGAGGACATTGATGGTGGGAAATGTGCGCTGGTGAAAGGTGGTGGACATTGCAAGAGTGACAGTCATGAAAAACTTTGTAATTATGGCATTTAAAAAAAGAAGGAAGGAAGGAAGGGAGGGAGGAAGGAAGGAAAGAAAGAAGAAATAAAGAAAATGAGGAAAGAAAGAAGAAAGGAAGGAAGGAAGGAAGGAAAGAGAGAAAGAAAGAAAGAAAGAAAGAAAGAAAGAAAGAAAGAAAGAAAGAAAAAAGAAGGAAATAAAAGATAGACTGATTGTGCAGCATTAGGGCCTTTGCTTTTCACGTGGCTGATCCAGGATGGACCTCAGTTCGATTCCTGGTGTCCCATATGATCTCCAAGCCAGAAGCGATTTCTAAGTGCATAGCCAGGAGTAACCCTAAGCATCGCTGGGTGTGGCCCAAAACCAAAAAAAAAATTAAGGAAGAAAGAAAGAAAAGGAAGGAAGGAATAAAGAAACAAATAAGGAAAAAGGAAGGAAAGAAAGGACAGAACTAAATATTTAGGTCAGAATCAACAACAATACAATTAAATTATGAGACCCAAACTTTAACAACCAAAACTAAAATTAGACCTATGATGAAAGCAGGCTGCAGCAGGGAGTGGTGGCATGGGATGGACTCTGGGAACATTGGTGGGAGGAGGTTGACACTGGTGGTGGGACAGACTTAAACATTGCATATCTAAAACCCAACTATGAATAACTTTGTAGATCACAAAGGTTTAAACCAAATAATATATTAAAAAGGGATACTTCTTGTTTGTTTAACTTTTCTATTTTATGTTTAGTAGATCAACTCTATTTTGTCTCCAATACCAAGAAGCAGCTTTAATTTTAGACAAAAAGGTCAAATTTACAATTAAGTATAAAAAAGAATACTCTAAAAATTGGGGTACAAAGGATTTTCCCCCTAATCTCATTGTTGTCTTTACCCAAGAGAAAACAAGTTAATCTGTTGAATCAACACGGCTTTCATTTTTTAATATTAACACAGATTATTTACTAGGGTCTTTGTATTCTAAAATTTGCTTAGTTGATTTTGGGTAATACCCAGAAGTCTACAAACTCTGTGCTCATGGATCACTCCTGGCAATAATTGGGGGAACATACATGGCTTCCAAGATCAAAACCAGGTTGACTGCATGCAGAACAAGTGATTAACATGCAGTACTATCCCTCCAGCCCTGGAGAAAATGAACAAAATTCTAATTTAGTCAATCTGCACAAGAGTTGGTAGATTTGGGGATTGAAGACTGACATCCAAGAGTCAGATGAATGATTTTCTTACAGGAAATATAATTTAGAGACTAGCTCTCCAAACAAGTGGCTTTTCAACTGAGTCTTGAAGTGTGAGTAGATGTTGAGTAGGCAACCTGGGAGAGAGTCTCTACTTATTTAAATATCAGGTGCAAAGTCACCATAGTGAGGAAGTGAAAGAACTGAGGGGAAGGAAGTATAAAATAAAATGAGGTGAAAAGTGCATTCCATTTTGGAATTGTCTACATAATAGCTCAGGCCACATGATATTTGGGGTTCATTTTGTGTGTGTGTGTGTGTGTGTGTGTGTGTGTGTGTGTGTGTGTATGCAAGTGTATATGTGTGTGTGTTTGCTTGTTTGTTTGGGGGCCACACCTGGCTGTGCTCAGGGCCTCCTCCTGGCTCTGCATTCAGGGATCACTCCTGGCAGTGTTCAGGGCACCATCGGGGGTGCCAGGAATCAAACCTGCATCATGCAAGACAAGTGCTTTATGCACTGTACTATCTGGTCCCACATAATTTCCCTTTACTTCATAGGACATTCTCTCACTCAGTATCTTTCTGTTTTCTTCTATACTTCTTTGTTTTTTGGGTCACACCCGGCAGTGCTCAGGGGTTACTCCTGACTCCATGCTCAGAAATTGCTCCTGGCAGGCACGGGGGACAATATGGGGCACCGGGATTCGATCCGATGACCTTTTGCATGAAAGGCAAACGCCTTACCTCCATGCTATCTCCCGGGCCCCTTCTTCTATACTTCTAAATAATTCTATTTTACTTTAACAAAATAAAATGAGGGTGAAGAGAAGATAGGAAAGGACCAACTCAAAATAAAGATTTGGGTTATATACAAATATATAATAATTGTGATATTATACAATTATACATCACATATAATATTTATATTATAATATATAATAT
>PVKC010027280.1:0-15804 GCA_004027635.1 Crocidura indochinensis | reverse complement strand
GAAGGAAGAAAGAGAAAGGAAGAAAGAGAAGAGAAAGAAAACAATTCACTCCTTATTTTCTTGAACCTACAAATTCAAGAAAAGAAAGATGAGCCTTTTGAGAATGATTTTACTTATAATATTGCTTCCAATACCAGGTGTGTGTGTGTGTGTGTGTGTGTGTGTGTGGTGTGTGGTGTGTGTGTGTTTGTGTGTGTGATGCAATTTAAATGAAATGCTTTTTTTTTAGTTACTTTAATCACAGAAAGGTTTGCGATTAAAATCTGAAGCAAATATCCCAAGAGAACCATGTTCAGAAATACAATGGGCCTTTCACACACAAAATAGAGCATAACTGCTGGCCTCCAGAGGTCTTCTCTGGTATACTCTGTAGATGCAAGGCTGAAAATCGTGCTGTCTAGCTGACTAAAGAGAGAGAGATTAAAAGGATGAAAAAAAAAAAGTAGAAACAATTTGGGAACTGTGCTCAAGATGTCCTCTTGTCGATCCTGATTTTTTTTCTGTATCATAAAAGAAAAAACGATTATTAGAATTTACCATACATTACAAATACCACAGAAGAAACCTCTCCATGCTAAGATGCATCCAAAGGAATAAAAGAGACTTTAGGTGCAGCAAGTCTGGAAAAGGGCATTTCTGGCATTAGAAATAAATATTCTCAGACCAATTCAGGAAAATATCAACTCATTCTCTTTCTTTCTCTCTTTTACTCTCTGTCTCTTTGTTGGAAAATCATATTTGAAATCCTGATCATGTCTGAATAAAAACTGTATTTTAAAAAGCAGCATAAAGGAACACTTCCTTCTAGATGACAGGGGAAATAAGAGAAGGAACATTAGCTTGTTTACACTGGATTCCTACTGTCAAGAGAAATCAAAGACAAATGTGTTTTTGACAAATGCAAGAAATGTGATTTCCACAAATGCACGTGAGCGTGTATTTTCCCCTTGCAACCAGGTCAAATGAGACTTGTTCTCCCATAATTCACAAGACTCGTATGTGTTTCTGGCGACTTGATATGTAGCTAATCCTGTCAATCAATTCTTGGTGCCTCAGCTAGTGAGGCTGGTGACAGAGAATAAGAGAAACAGAGGACAACACACAGGAACTGTTCAAGCTCTAGGCTTTAGTTCCCCTACGAAGCCATAAGTGGTCTCACAGGCCAGCTATTTTATTCAATACCACATTACCATATTGCTCCGCAGGCTGACATTGTTTAAGTTGACAGAGGTGATCATCAGAGTCAATCAGCCACTCTAAAAATTACACTAGTATTCTGTGGGGGGAGAGGGGGAGAGCAAAGGAGGGAGATATGAGAGACGTGCTGGGAACAGGAGTGGAGGCAGGACAACATTGGGGGTGGGAATACCCTTCACTCATTGTCACTATGTACCGTAAATAATTCTGTGTAATGAACTTCAGTCACAATAAAAATTAAAAAAAAAAGTACTGAGGAAAATCATGACAATAGCCTATTCATCTTTTGTCCATGTTGTTCCTACATCTAAAAGATGCTAAAAACTTTATTTGTTATTTTTCTTGTGCATATTTGCAGAATCTCTTTATTCTATTGTTTCTTATTATATTATTCTTTTCTAGGTGCAATTTTTTTTACAAATTATTTGTTTTTTAATACCTAAACTGTCTTATCTATGGGCATATCCCATTTTTGGAGGATAGTAAGGGGAAAAATTCTCACAGACATGTTTTTACAATATTTTTAACTTTATGAACTTGGCTATTAAAATTTTTAAACTTTAAGAATTTTTATAATAGTTAACTTGGAAAGTAAAATGCAAAATGAGATACATACCTATCTTATCTTTGAGAAAAGAGAATGGAAATAAGGACATTATGACAGAACCCTATTTTATTGGTAAAAAGTAAAAATAGCAGTGATGGTGACAGTCAAAGATAATAGCTATAATGAATTGCTGACGAAAGTACAAAATGGTAACATCTTCTGTGGTTAGTTTGAGAATGGGAATTTTGGTACTATTTATCAAACGTTTTCAAAATTATCATGCCCTTTTGATCCACAATTTTATTTCATTGATTATATCCTAAGAAAGTAACCAAAGATATACAGAAGTGTTTAATTTTCTAGATTAGTCAGCACAGAGCCCAAGATAGCTCAATGGCAAGGTACCTCCTTTGCAAGAGGCCAGAAGCTTGGTCCCTAGAACCAAGCCATATAACAAATGTGATTAGGTAGCAAATACATGGATCTGCAGTCAAGTGTGTGAACCCCAAGTCATCACAGCAGCAACAACATAAAGCAATAACTTTGAAGAACCAAAAAGATATACATGGTACTAACTCCTGAGTTTAGCACCACAAATGTTTCTCTCAAGTCTTTCCAAGAGTCATCCCTGAAGATAGAGCCAGGAGTAATTCCTGAGCACTACCAGATGTGGCACCAAAAATTTTATGTTTTGATCTTCAATGGCATCCCATTGTAGTAATATAAAATAATTCACTTAACTGGCACAATTTTAAAAATTTTAGATTGTCTTTATTTTTTGTTTAATTAGATAATTATATTGGTAGCATTTTGATAAAAAAAATCAAATGATTTCATCAGATTTATGTACCATTTCTCTTAGTTATCAGTTGTGTTCTGACTCCTGATGAAGAGGCCATAATCTCTAGAAATATAGCTCCCATCATGAAGGAGCCATTTTCTGAAAAAGAATACGTATTTCAGTTCATATCAGACACCCCCTCAGAACAGCTAGAGTATAGCTATCTCAATCTCTGAATGGGACAATTCTGCTAAAATTATTTTAGCTTGATTCAAAGTATTTTCTTTGTCATATCTCATATAAATGCTTCATACCCCTACCATGTATTCTAAATATGTCCTCAAAACAGAAAAAAGTTTAAAGTAATAAGGGCCATTTTCCCTAAAGGTTATATTTCTAAATTATAAACTCAAGTCGTTAAGTTAGACATCTGAAAATAAGGTTGAATAATGTGAGTGCTTTCTCAACCAAAACTGCAGCCTTCCTTCTGCTGCATTCAGAGAAAACAGCAGAAACTAATCTTTCTTCCCAGGTGTAAAAATGCCTAATAGAAATCTACCAGGGCCTTGAATTTTGTGCACTTACAATATATTTCTATCAATTTCATTTATTTTTGTCTGAAGTCTTATTATCAAGCCGTTGCATTTGAATATTGAATCAGACTATATCCAACAAGATGCTTCCGGGAGAGGAATTGCCTTTTATTAGCAGACACACATATTTTCTAATTTTTACCATAAAAGAAGACAAGCCCCTACTGGAGGGGAGAGAATAGGTCACGGAATCTTTACAATATTTGTCAGAAACATGACAAAGTCTAAATGTCTTGATTAAATAAACTATGGGAAGGATAATTAATTTTTATAAACGGTTCTTACTTCAAATAATGGAGAGATAGACAAAAGAAAATATAAGTTTCTATTATAGCCATGGTCAAGGTGAAATGGGTGGGAAGCCAAATTCTCTCCTTGCTTCTTTCCAAGTTCTTCTGGCTTTGACAACTGACCCATATTACTCGGTCATTTTAGTGATTAAAATAATTGAGAACAAAAATGAAAGCATGCAGAGACACAGAGACAACAAAACAAATTTGTCCCTTTTCTTTCTCATCGGAGTTCACCACCCGACATCTGGTCTTGTGGTGACTAGTGACACATCTAGGAGACTCCAGAGAGCAATAGTCATGCTGTGAAAATACCAGCTGCTCTTATTCCTGGGAAGTTAAAGGAAGCAGCCCCTCATGCTGATGCTTCCTTCCCTGGAGAGGCTGTTTTTGGCAGAGAAGTTTAGTCAGCAGGGATCCCTCTTGATGTTGGCCTGCAAGCTGACTCTACAAGGCAGGGGGTGAGGAAAGGAAAGAATTCATAATCATGGAGAATCCTCCTCTGGGTGTGGGTCATCTTCCAGATGGCAGGATGCAGCAACTGCCAATGAATGGGCAAGATTAAGATTGAGATTGAAATCCTGTCCCAATACCAGAAATATCAAAACCATTTCAGCAACTCTATGAAATGGTTAGAATAGATGAAATAACGAATAGATGAAATGACATTGTCAGTATTTGACTGCCTTGTCCAACATGCAAAGTTAAACCTTTTATCCTCATTAAATTTATTATATGCTATCTCGATGACAAGGAAATAACTGAAGAAAAAATAAAATCTTTGGAGGGCGTCCATTTCCTATTTTATTGCATTATGCTCATGATCCCAATATTAAATGAGTCCCCGTTAATACCATCTATTTTACTTCAATGTTTTAGCTTAGTCAGAAATCTAACTCATTCTGCCCTACATGAAATCTTTTTTGAATATTCCCCTCTCTGAGATACGGCACTGTCTTCTATTTCATAGAGATAATTCATAACACTTAAAAATCTACTTAAAGCTCTTTTCTGTTGGTTTTATATTTGTGTCTGGTTTATTTATTAGCTGTTACATGCCCTGGATCCTAAAATCAATATGAAAAAAATTGGCAATCAGGAGATATTGTGGAATCACTTATTGATTAGATGTTCTAGATTAGCAATAGAATATAAATGTAAAAAATGATGCTAGCAAAAGTTGACAGTATGTGTTAGAAGGGATATTTGTTCTATTGGGAATAAGAAAATGGCCCCATTTATTTTCCATCCACCATGTTATTTCACACCTCTTTTTCTTCCGTTTTGTTTCCAGTTTACTATCTTGTGTCATCAAGAAATTCTTAGTGGATGTTATGTTGCAAAAATGCACTAAAGACAGAGATTCCTAGTACTGGAAGACATTATAAATCAAGAGGACTGGGGATTATTTGCATTTCAGAGTGATATAGTCCTCCAAGTACTTTCAGGAGTCGTTTTGAGCACAGAGCCAGGAGTAGCTCTGAAGCACTGTCTGGTGTGGCCCCCAAACCAAAAGAAACTTAATAATAAAAATTTAAGGAGTCAAAAGAGTAAATAGGGGTTAAGAAACCGTAGCCTTGCATGTGGCTAAGCCTGATTTGATCCACAGTGCCACATATGATCCCTTGAGCACAGATTATGTCCTGAGCACCTTCAGGTGGGGAAAAAAATGTAACCAAAATTTTAAATATCTAACATTGCATAGAGAAAAAAATCACTATGGCCTAGCTTTGAAATAGTAAGATTATCTCTGACTACAACTTCTCCCTTCATTCTAAGCTCTATTTTTCATCTCTATAAGTATATATTTAGACCTGTCAGCCTAACTTGGAATTATTAAATTTTATTCCAACAGGCCTTAGATTATTTTCTTGATGCCTAGTGACAAACTAATTTTTCCTTAGATAAGTATATGACTGTAAACACTCAGATAAGCATGAATAAAGTTCTGTGGTTTCTTTCTTTCATAAGGAACTCCCTAGATGTTGACCAGAAGAACAATTTGGCATCTAATAAAGTAGTATTATTGCAGTAATAATTGTAATAATTGCAGCAACAGTAGTATTGTTGCAACCACAGCAACTACCTATGGTCTTCCGTGATTTTATAGACAAAGAGACAAAAAAATAGTAAACAGAAAGAAACAGAAAGAACCAGTTTTGTTCTCCTCACTAGTTGATAGCTCTGTTGGTTTTATATTTGTAATCTGGACAGCAATACACAGCTTGATGGAATGGGAAAATTTTTTTCGTTGTCTAATTAAGTAGTAATAACCATACTATAAATACTATCATTTTTTAGGGTCCTGGGTAAATGTTCAGTTTTAGAATGCCAACTCCATGAAAAACAGTTTGGATCTGAAATGAGTAGTCCTTAATGATTCTAAATTAAGTAAAATATTGGCAAATTCATTCTCAGCCTTGGAGTACTGAGCCCTACAGCAAGTCTAATGGCTAACCTTCATTTTCAATAGGATATTTTTTAAGTCTGTTAATTAGAATAAAGGCTGAAAGGGCTGTTCAGCTGCAAATGATTGATAATCTAAGAAAGAATTCTTCAGGAATAAACAGTAGCAGTTTGTGGGAAGCTGAATTAAAGAGGGGAGAGATGTGAGCAAGGACCCCACAATAAGGGATAGTCTTAAGGTCATGCCTTAGAGTGGTTACCTCCATATTACGTAAAGGAGCTTCTTGAATGGATGCATGGGATATTTTGAGGTTCTGAGTATGGGAATGTTTGACCCTCAATATCTGATGAGGTGATTCAGACAGAGCAGTTATTCTGAGGAAGTCAGAGGTGACAGGACCAACTGTAAACAAGGGAACCTGTGGGAAGCACAGGTCCCACATAAGACCCATTAACAAAATGGCAGTTCTATCACAATTCCTTTAATAATGATCCTTCACTAGTTAGCCAATGATTTTTCAACTCACTCCATCCCTTCTCCACACAACAAGTAGCTACAAGTTTCTGTTTCATATAAACGCCTTTTGTAGTTCCAAGAAAATTTCCCTGACACTCTGAGATGAAAATCATTGCTCTCCCTTTCCTCTGTTTTTCATCATATTTTCTACTCCTTTGTTTTGTTTTGATTGCTTGTGTTCTAGTCTCTTTTATCTCTACAGTCAGAGTGTAAACAATTTGAAGGCAAGATTATACTTAGCTTTCTTCCTATTTCTTTCTATGTTTCAATAGAAATATTTACAGAGAAGTCCTTATTTCAAAATCTATGACTTAAAGGTAAATTAGTTTTTCATATTTGGTTCCAACCCTACCCATTATCTAGTATCTACCACTCTGAAAGGGATGACATGTGAGCAGTAAATCTCGGAAAATTTTAGAATTTTGTTGCAGGAGAGGAACTCTAAAGAAACGGAACTAAACCAGCTGTGCTAATATGTACCCAGATGTTGTCCCCCTTGTTATTTTCACCCATATTTTAATACACAGTCACAGTCAGAGGTAGGTATTTTATGTGCTAGATGAAACATTTAACCTATGCCTGTCATCATTGCACATGAGGCATGTTCCAAGGAAAACAGCTCAAGTTTTGAAACAGGAATCTTACTGCATGTTGTATGCAAAAATGACATGAGGCTTGTTCCAAGGAAAACAGTTTCTCAAATTTTGGGGCAGGAATTTTACTGCTTGTTGTATGTAAAACAAGACCCCAGCAAAGAAAGAATAAACAGGTTCCCTTCTGGCTCATTCTATTTATGCTGAACATAAAAAAAAAAAAAAAAAAAAAAAAAAAAAAAAAAAAAAAACAACTTTGCTTGCCTCAGTATTTCCCTGTACCTGCTTCTAATTTTCCACTTGAGAAGGATAATGATAGACCAATCCATTGATTTGGAACAAGAATTAAGGCTAGCACTGGGCAAAGTCATTAACTTAGCCTGCACTCACCCCAGTTCACACACCCAGTCAAATTCCAGTATGCAAATATTTTTGAATGCATAATCAATGTTGGCAGTTAGAATGGCACTCTATTTAGACTTGTCATGTTTATCATATTCACAGTGTTTATTGGGTAAAATCACTAATAAATTTGATAGGAATTTCATACAAATATGAATAGATAAATTAGCATTTTAAAGCAAATTATGATAGACTGGGTATTCTGTACTTCATACAAATCATTTAATTTATGGTCTAAACTTTGTTATCTCAATTTACTATATGAGGTGACATTTTTACTATATGAGGTAATAAACTTCAGAAAAATGAAAATAGTCAAAGTCATTTAAATTTGAATAAAATAATCTCTATTATTAGATACTATTAAGTTCAAAATGCTTATAGTTGCAATGTGCTCTTCAGTTCTGATCGCAGTGTCTCCATTCTAACTGAAAAGCTAATTTCCCTGCTGAATATTAACAGTGAATGAATGGATTTGATTTTATAAGTGATAAATACCAAAGTCTGCTTACCAGCTGTGATTATGGAAATCTTTTCACTGACATAATTTTAAAACTGAATTAATTTCCTTTCTGCTGAAAAAATATTGGCATAAACTTTCTAGAAATAAATTTGGCACTATAAGATGATATTTTTCCAGATTTATTGATGTGCACTGGACAGTTAAAATTTGTATATAGTTAAGTGTACAGCATGGTGTTTTGATGTTTGCAGACACTGAGAAATAATAGCTATAATAAAATAATGGCACGTCCATCACATATTGAACTGTTGTAAGTCACAGCCCATATCTTTAAGCTTTGGAAAAACTTCTTTCATTTACATATGCCAGTATTGTCCTCTGCAAAGCCAGTTTGTACATTTTCTACAATTTCTTCAAATTCCAAGCTACTTACAATTAAAACACATACAACTTTTCAAAGTGGTAGTATGCCAAGAAAAGAATACCCATGCTTTAGTAAAAGCATTTTCCTCCCTTTCTCAAGTTCTTCTCTAATGCTTTGTCTTCTTCTTTAAGCTATATATACTTATATTTTCAAATAGCATCATATTTCAGGAAATGAAACATCATGGTTTAATTCACAAACTCCATCTTGAGGATCAGTTCTTCAACTAAGAATGATAGCAAATGTAGGATTATTTTTCAGTTGCTTGTGACCATGACATAATCATTTTGAATTTTCGAACTGCTAGTAGGGGTTAAATATTCAATTCAAATAACTGCAACATTATTATGGCACTCATAAAATAAAATTTTCTAATCAAGAAGTTCATACTGCATTCTTTATGTCTATCAATTTATTGTGTATTTCTTTTTTTTGTATGTGTTTAATTAGTGATTATTAGTTTACAGGGGAAATTTTGGAAGCTTCCTGATAAACATACTGGCTGGGTCAACTCTGATTTTCCATTTTTTCAAAAGTCAGTTTTGATTATTGGAACTTTTATTCTGACCATATACTTTGTCAAAATACCATTTTCTGAATATCCAATCTGGAGGGTAGTAGATAGAGAAGATATGCCCTCTCCCTGAAGCTTGTTTAGCAGTAATGCTTGCATGTGTAGCAAAATTCACTGATTCTTCTATTTTGGTGTTTCAAACCACTAGATCAAAGGTAGCATCAAATACTATCTTCTTGGCTATGCTACAAAATTTCCTGTCTATATTAGTGCAAACTTTATACTTTATCAAATTATTTAAGCTGGTACATAAAAAAATAGAAACTTCCTTTTTAATATGCTTTTAAGTTAGGAATGAATGCAGAAAACCGGAGATTTGGAAATTGTAGTATATATGAATGATGAATGGCAGCCTCTAGGTTTGCAGATACTTTTGTTCAGATCAGCTTTTCAATTTCTCACTAGTCCTGGGTTCAGTATCTTTTCTTATTCTTGGAAATGGCATCAGTTCCTCTGCAGATCCCTCTCTTAATGAGTGCGCATGAATCTAAGGATGGGAGTGAGAAACAATTCAATGTTGCAGTTTTCATATTGTTCTTAATTTCTCAATAGTCTATCAGGACCAAATAAAAAACCCCAGGCTAACATGGGCTCCTCAGCAGCATCTAAGATTGCTTAAGATAAATCCCTTGGAATTTGTCTGTTGTAATTCCATTTTTACCATTAGATAAATTTTCGCCTGGAAGATCCTTTCAGTCTGAAAAATTGATTTGTACCAACACATAAGTTTGCAGTATCCCTACTCACACCTCTACCAAACAGTTGAATCAGTCTAGGCTTAAACAAATTGAGGTTAGGTAGCCATACTAATAATAACAACCAATAGAGACTCCAGGCTTAAAAAAGATTAAAAGAGACAAAGGGGATCCTTTCTCAATTATCAAGAAATACATCAGGAAAAATAAACACTCATAAGCATTTATACACCCTATGAGGAGCCAGAAAAATACTTAAAAACTTAAAAATAGATTTAAGGAGAGACATCACTAGCAATACAATAACAGAGGGCTATTTCAACACCATCCTGTCACCTCTTGATAAATAAACCAAGCTAAATATCTACAAGGATATACTTACTTTGAGGAGAGAAATGGAAAAGGGGGACATAGTAGGTGTATATAGGACTTTTCATCCCCAAAAAGGTAAGGACTTTCTACTCCCAAGGTAAGCCACATGTTGAGCCATAAAACATACCTCCATAAAATAAAGAGAATAACAATCATATCAAACAATCCTCTCCAATGATGTTGGACTCCAAATGAAACTAAATTACAAAAATAAATAGAATAAGAACTTTAACACAACAAAATTGAACAGCTCACTGATGAATAATTAATGGGTCAGAAACAAAATTAAAGAGGAAATCAAAAGATTCCTGGTAACTAAATGAGAATGAAGAAATAAATTATCAGAAATTGTGGGACAAAGTCAAACCAGTACTAAGAGGAAAATTTATAGCTTTGCAAGCATTCATCAGAAATGAAAAAATGGCCCACATAAATAACCTGATGCCACAGCTTTAAAAATTGGAAACAAAGCAACAGACTGAAACAAAAGGAGGCAGAAGGAAGGAAATAGTGTGACCTAGAATAGACAGTAATGAACTGGACACCCAAAAACGCCATTCAAAAATCCACCCTAAAGGTGAAAGAAAGCAAAAGTTGTTTCTTTAAAAAAAAAAAAAAGTGGGGGCCGGGTGGTGGCACTGGAGGTAAGGTGCCTGCCTTGCCTGCGCTAGCCTTGGACGGACTGTGGTTTGATCCCCCAGCTCCCATATGGTTCCCCAAGCCAGGAGCGACTTCTGAGGGCATAGCCAGGAGTAACTCCTGAGCGTCACTGGGTGTGGCCCAAATCCACCCCCCCAAAAAAATTCCATTAACATTAGCAAGGTTCAAAAGAGAGAAACTTAATAACAGAATTAGAAATAAAAAGCAGATATGACAGAAATTCAAAGAGTAATTGAGAGATTACTTTGACAATCTTTATGCCACAAAACAAGAGAACCTTGGGAAAAAATGACAAATTTTTGGACTCTTATAACCTTACATGGTTGAAACAAATTGATGGTATACCTGAACAGACCTATCGCTACTGAAGTAAATAAAATGGTAATAAAATGGCTAGGCAGAGATGGATACACTAGTGAATTCTTTCAAACCTTTATTTTTTTATTTTATTTATTTATTTATTTATTGGTCTTTGGGTCACACCTGGCAGTGCTCAGGGGTTACTCCTGGCTCCATGCTCAGAAATTGCTCCTGGCAGGCACGGGGGACCATATGGGGCACCGGGATTTGAACCAATGACCTTTTGCATGAAAGGTAAACGCCTTACCTCCATGCTATCTCCCGGGCCCCTTTTTTAATTTTTTTTTTTTTTTTTTGGTTTTTGCATCACACCCAGCAGTGCTCAGGGGTTGCTCCTGGCTCTATGCTCAGAAATCTCCCCTGGTAGGCACCTTTAAAGAGGACCTATTGCCAATCCTCTTCAGGGTATTTCAATAACTTGAAGAAAAAGTAACAATCCTATATAGTTTCTATGAAATGTATGAAGATACCAAAAACAAACAAGACATCACAAAAATAATTATATGATATCCTTGATGAACATAAATGTGAAGATTCTCAACAAAATACTAGCAAATACTAGCAAATAGAATTAAACAACTCATCAATAAGGTTATACACAATGAACAAGTAGGATTCATTTGGATGCAAAGCTATTTTTTTTAAAAAAGCAAATCAATCAATATAATACCTTATATAAAAGAAAGAAAAACTAAAAATAACACAATCATATTAATAGATGCTGAGAAAGCATTTGACAAGGTTCGGCACCCATTCATGATTAAAAAAGAACTCTCATAGATAGCATGGAGGTAGGTTGTTTACCTTGCATGCAGAAGGACAGTGGTTCGAATCCCAGCATCCCATATGGTCCCCTGAGCCTGCCAGAAGTGATTTCTGAGCATAGAGCCAGGAGTAACACCTGAGCGCTGCCAGGTGTGACCCAAAAACAAAAATACAAAACAAAGCAAAACAGAAACATTCAACAAAATGAAAATTGAAGGAACCTCCCATATATTTTCAAAGGCATTAATCACAAACCCATTACAGGCATTATACTCAATAGAGAAAAGCTAAAAACACTTTTTAAGATATGGCACAAAACAAGATTTCCTCTTCTTGCCACTTCTATATAGTTCTGGAAGTACTTGCCATAGTAATTAGATATCAAGTACTACAAAAGGGCATCAAGATGATCCAAGGAAGTAAAGCTCTTGCTGTTTGCAGATGACAAGATACTATAAGAATTCAAAAGTTTGCAAAAAATATTTGAGTACCATAGATTTATATAGTAGAGAGTCAGGCTAAAAATCAATATGCAAAAATGTATTGTCTTTTCCATACACAAATAATAAAAGATAAGTAAAAGATTTTTTAAAAAATCACATTAACTATTGTGCCTCAGAAAATAAATTATCTCTGGAGCCAATTTAACTAGAGGTGAGAGACCAGTACAAGGAAAACTACAAAACACTGCTTTAAGAGATAAATGATGTTATAAGGAAATAGAAATCTACACCTTGCTCATGAATCACGAGGATTAACATCATTAAAATGGCAATAATTCGGGGCTGGAGAGATAGCATAGAGGTAAGGCATTTGCCTTTTGTGCAGAAGGTTGGTTGTTCGAATCCCAGCATCCCATATGGTCCCCGAACTTGCCAGGAACGATTTCTGAGTGTGGAGCCAGGACACCTGAGCGCTGCCGGGTGTAACCCAAAAACTAAAAAACAACAACAAAAAATTGGCAATAATTCCCAAAGTTTGCACAGAATTAATGGAATTCCTATATGAATATCCATGACATTTTTCAAAAACGTAGATCAGATGCTCCTGAACTCACATGGAGTAAAATGTCTAAAAATTGCTAAAGCAATTGGAAAAAAATATGGAAGGTATCACTTTTCCAAAGTTTAAACATTACTATAACATATAAACAATGGGCAGCATGCTATGGAATAAAGGCAGATCTATAGATTACTGAAATAGACTTTCATAGACATTCACAGATGGTCTCATTAATTGCAATCCATAAATTATTGATAAAGAATCAAGAAATGTAAAGTGAAATATATAGATATAAATATAAAAATATAAAGCCTCTTCAATAAGTGGTGTTGGTAATAATGGTCAACCGTAAGAAAAAAATAAACTCAGACCTCTCTAATGCCATGAGAAAAGGTCAAATACAAAAGGATTAACTTGATATCAGACCTGAAACCATAAGGTACATAGAGAAAATCATAGATAGAACACCACAAAATTTAAGATAAAGGCTTCAAGTAGAAAACACCATTGCTCAAGTAAGTAAAAGCAAAATTAAACAAATGGAACTACGTTAAACTGAGAGGATCTGTACCTTAAGATAAATATTGACAACGATACAAAGACTACCCAAACTATTGACCCAATGCCTATAGGATAAGGGGTTAATATCTAAGATATATAAGCATTCAGAGAACTTGACAAGAAAAAAAAAACACTACCTTCACCCCAAAATGGTAAAAAGATATGAACAGATATTTCCTCAAAGAAGGAATAGAGAGGGCCAAAATGCACACGAAAAAAATTCTCTATATCACTAAATATCAGGGAGATGCAAATCAGACAGTAATGAAATATCATCTCACATCCTGGGGACTGACACATGTTACAAACAAGAGCAACCAGCTTTGTCGTGGATGCAGACAGAAGAAATGACTTTCATTCACTGCTGGTGGAAATGCAAATTAGAATAGCCATTTATGCGTATGTAGGGGGGGCAACCCGATGATGCTCAGGGGTTACTCCTGTCTCAGAAATCGCTGCTGGAATGCAGAGGGATCAAACCGTGGTTCATCCTGGATCAGCTGTGTGCAAGGCAACCACGCTACCACTGCGCCATCGCTCCAGCCCCTAGAACAACCTTTTTGAAAAACAATATGGATATTCCTCAAAAACTATAAATCGAGCATTATCCAGCATTAACACTCCTAAATATAATACCCTAGGAACACAAAAGCACCATGCAGAAAAACCCTCTTAATTTCTAGTAACACTATTGACAATAGTCAGAATCTGGAAACAACCCCAAGTACTGAAGAACAGATGAGTGGCTAAAGAAACTGTGGTGCATCTATAAAATAGAATATCCAGCTGTTAGAAAAAATGAAGTCATGGAATATGCTTATAGTTCAATAAACATAGTGATTTTTATGCCGAGTAAAATGAATCAGAGGGAGAGGGATGCACATAAAATAATCTCACTCATTTGTGGAATACGAAAAAATACAAAGATAATATGGAAATAATATCCAAAAACAATAAAGATGAGGGCCAGAAGGACTAGTCCATGATATGAAGCTTACCACAAATAAAGGAGCAGTGCAGTTACGGTGGAAAACATACTGCTATGACAATGATAGTTGGAACTCATCACTCTCAATAAAAATGTGGTGTCAAGGGCTGGAGAGATAGCATGGAGGTAAAGCATTTGCCTCACATGTCGGTGGTTCGAATCCCGTTGTCCCATATGGTCCACCGAGCCTGCCAGGAGCGATGTCTGAGTGTAGAGCCAGGAAGAATCCCTGAGGGCTGCCAGATGTAACCCCCCAAAAAATGTGGTGTTAAAAGGGATATTGATATATATGATACATTCTCCTTATTCTCCTTCATTAACAATAGTGCAAACCCTATTGTTAAAAACAGAAAAAGCAAAAAATAGAAAAAAAGAGAGAAAACGAGAGAGAAGTAAAATGTCTGCTAACAGGCAGGCACGGAGGAGGGTGGAAAATGGTGGGAGAGAAACTGAGGACATGGGTGGCGAGAAATGTACTGTGGTGTAGGGTTGTGTACATTGTATGACTGAAGATCCAGATTAATCCGAATCTAGGCAGACACTACATGTGTCATTTTGTGATTTGTAATTCACTTGGCCCACAATAAAAAAAAAATAGTCCTAAAGCATAGCAATAGAAGGGAACAATTCAGAAGTCAGAGAGATTGAACTTCTTTAGTTTACTTCCTTGAAATTTTAAATGCTTCTATCTTGCCATTTCTCAAATATTTTCTTTTCAGTAATGTGTGCCTATCAAGTCCCTTAATGGGCAGGCTCAAAGGGTTTGCGAAATGGGCTCTGAATAGTTTCACACTTCCACACCCCAAAAAGAGTGAACAAGAATTTTTTCACCATCTTTAAGTCTTCAAGAAGCTTCCAGTTGGTGTCTTTTTATACTGACTGTCTTGATCTCACCTTTTGAGTGTCTTTTTTGGTAATAAAAGTAACCTTAAAGATCATTTCATAATTTTACCTATTATAGATGAGTACACTTAACTCCAAAAGAGGGATTGACTCAAAGTCACTATTGATCTGAGTCAATAGTAAAGTGAAACTCATTTTTTTCTGGTTATTCTTAGAGGCTAAACGGAGAAGAGCCCAGGAGCAGAACTATAGAAATGAGATAGGCTTGGCACACTAAAAGTTAGATCTTTTAAGAAAGAGACTGACAAATACTGCCAGGCCTGTTATAATGATAAAACCAGAACATTTTACTGTTGTCATACTTGTTTTAATCCCTTCACCTCTAATACCCACAAGCAGTCTTTTTTTCCATGTAACAGCAACTGTGCTCTAACGTTTCAGCAAATTAAAAAGTAATTACCTTAATAATGGATTAGTTGCTGAGCTTAATCATTCTGAAAAAGTATTTGGCTTTTCTATTTATGGAACTATAAAATGTTGCACATCTATGCAGCTTATCATTTAGAAGTCCTTAAGAACATCATGTTTTTGCTTTCATGGACATTACAAGACAAAACAAGATGAATAGAACCAGTGTATCAAGAGAGAACAAAGATTGGTCACCAACAATATTCACAGGTCACTCTACAATTACCTAAGCAAGAGGTAGCACAGATAAATTAAATCTTCCATAGAAAAAACTAAATAAGACATACTTTATTTTTATACCTT
>PVKC010027279.1:0-15827 GCA_004027635.1 Crocidura indochinensis | reverse complement strand
CAAAAAAAAAAAAAAAAACAGACAGGGTGAGGGTAGGAAGCAAACTGGGGACATTGGTAAGAAAATTTGTACTAGTGAAGAAATGGTGTTGGAAATATATAATCGAAATTCAGACATGAACAACTTTAAACTGTCTATATCAGGGTGAGCTAATTACAATTTTATTTAAAAAAGGAAATAAACCATCTTTGAAGTGACAAAGGGAAAAGGCTCAAATGGACCAGTACACACACATGCCAGGCTTGATACCTGGCACCATAAGTTCTGAATATTGCAACTGAAGTAATCCCTCAATCACTCTTCCAGGATTGGCCCCCTTCTCCAAAGAAAGCATTATATTTTTCCCGTTTAAAGTAGTCACCAATGGGGCAGGAGTGGTGGTGCAAGCAGTAAGGTATTTACTTACTACAAGGGACCGAAGTTCGCAGCCCCAGCGTCTTCTATGGTCCCCCAAGCCAGAAGCAATTTCTGAGCACATAGACAGGAGTAACCCCTGAGTGTCACGTGGTGTGGACCAAAAATAAAAAGTAGTCTTCAAAATATTTCCAAGGGAAAAATAAAATATTTCCATGGGAATTGTATATTACATTTTAAGACTCTTAATCATTCTATATTGTAGCCACGTTCATTTCATAATCTTAGGAAATACAATCTAAAGAAAAGAGATTTAACATTTTAAGATAATACTAAAAACAAGGTGTGATTTTTTTCTAGATCATAACATCTGTCATAGACAAAAATGAAGAAAAGCATGTTAATTTAAATTTACTTTTTATTACTCCATAGATTTTTTTTTAACAATTATACACAACTTTTAACATAAAGATAGTGAAATCTCAAGGATAAGGAGGCAACATATTTGTCCTCTTCTATTCGTTCTTCAGTAAGGAAGGAAATTTCCAAAGACACAATGTGTGAGATTTAACACTGGAAAAATGCATATGAAACTTGTTTATCTGGCTCCACTGAGAACCAGAAACAGCACAATAAATAGAGACCTGTATCGTGTTTTTAAAAGACTGTTGTAATTTTAACACATTCTTACTATAGAAATAAGACCAGTGAACGACCTGAAACTGTACAACATAAAGTTAAGAGGATACTTACGATGAATATCTGAGCTTAGTTTCTCTAGAGTTTTCACACCCATACATCAACATTCTTAAAAGGAAATGAGAATGTACATTGCAAATTCAGAACAACAAATAAGCTTGGTCAAACTTTCTTCATTATATCATTCATTGCTGTCATAACCCTACTTTGCTGGTTGGTTTAAAGTAGGAAGAGGAACTTTCAAAAATCTTTAGTCTCCACTGGTCTTGGAACCTCTGAGTTCCACAATGGAGGCAAACTGTTGAAGCAGCACCATTAAGTCACATCTCAACAAACCCTTGCATACTTTTTATCTTCCAATATTCTAAAAGGTTAAAAAAGTTGCATGGGAGAACATGCAAACAGTTGCTGATATCACTTCTGATACATATTTTAACAGACCAAAAGAAACACATTACCTAAAATTTAAATAACAAATATTGAGGCATAAAATAAATACTCTATTTATGCTATTGCATTTGGGTATTTGAGACTGTCAAGACATAATCACATACCCTACCTTCTTCCCAACAAGGAAGCATGGTGCCAGCACTATTGATCAGAGTTCATGGGAAACTGTTGCTCTCAGAGCTGTTCTACAGACACAAATTAATTTTAAACATATACTCAAAACTCAGGATGAAAGAAATCTTTCTACCCTACATAACCCAGATTCTATTAGCAGACACAAAAATATCCCTGAAGAAGCAGAGTGGAAACTGTTACACTGCCTAAGGCAACAGATATTCTGAGAATTTTTTTAGCTGATGAACACTAACTACACGAGTACTATTTTCTACAGTTGGGAAAGTGGTTGTTCAAGAATTCAACAAGCAAAGAAACATGCAAATGTGTGACATATGTTATCTTGTAAAATATATAATGCCACTCTGGCCTCCAAGAATCACTATAAATTAGCTGATTCTTAAAGATACAACCAGCCTTCAAGGTACAATTCAGCCTTCTTGCTGGCATTTTATTTATTTCTCATTATACTGCCACATGATTCTTAGAAGGTAAGTCTTCTAAGATGTTTGAAGAAAAGAAAGAGGGTGTGATGTGGATCAAGTTCTCATTGACTGTTTTAAATGTAAATTTTTTGTGTGTGGGGGCACTCCTGATTGTTTGGAGAACCATGTATTCCTGGGGAGCAAAGCTGAGGTTCCCACATGTGACATGTACCCCAACTCTGTAAGCTATCACCCTTGGCCCTTAAATAGAATTTTAATATTTTTCAAAGTAATGCAGTAGAATAGTCCTTGATATCGCATATTTTTAACTTGAAATAAAAGTTTTAATAAGATGATAATCTAACTTTGTTGACATAGCTTCTTTTCCACTTTTTTAAAAGAGGGTACTGATTTATTTATTGTGTTGAGCTCCACAATGCTACTTTAAAGAGTTCAGATCCCAACAGTTTTCCATAAATATTTCTAATTTATGTTGAAAAAGTAATGCATGTGGGGATATTAAGCATTCATGTTTAAAAAACATAAACATTTCCTGCAAAATAGTTATCTGGCATACTATTAAGCTCTAAAATTTTATCAGAATAATAATGGAGTCATTTCACAAAGTACATGTCAAAATATATAGAAATTTTCCATTCCAAATCCACTGCAGAAACAGTGCACACATACAGTAATCCTGTTTCAACTGAATGGTAGATGCAGAAAGAGCAGGATAAGGAGGATGTAACCCTATATAACAGGTATACAGTAGTGTAGCCATTGTACAAGATATTTACTATATTCACCACTTCAGAGGATCAGGGAGGCCCTTCAAACACTGCAGCTAAGGAATGTTTGTTTTATAGAAGACCTATCAAATAAACAAGGAAAACAAATGATAACATACGTTAACACTAGTTTTAAAGTTACACAATAAAGCAAAGGGCTTGAGATGATAAATTTTGGAAAAAACACACAGATGAACTTGCTGACAACAAAGAGGAAAGAAATCACAGTTCTAGTCTTCAAGGCTACGGAATGCATTCTGCATATCTTCAAGAAGTTGTGCATAGTCAGCTTTAATCTTTGCCTCACCGTCTTTCATCGGATCCTGAAAAGAAACGTTACATTATTTTAGTTCTGGAAAAAGAAATGTCTGAACATCAGCAATATATCACAGAACTTCCCTTATATTTAATAAATTTTAGTTACAGGTTAAGTATGCTGAACACTGGAGTCAAAATTATATTCCTTTTCCTTGTTTTCCTAGAGGGGTAGAAATGTATAACTGGAATCATATTCTAACAAAATAGAAAAATCAAACTGAAATTTTGTTTTTTGCCTGTTATCTCTATTCAACAACCAACAGATTGATTCTCAACAGCAGCAAAATCTTGGCAAATTATATCATGATTATTTATTAGATGTCTATATGAGTTGGATTAAATTTAATAGACGTAGACAGTAAAAATAAACAATATTGAAAGTCTGGTATCACATTTACTTGGAATAGAGAAGTAAAATATCTAAAATAGTCTTAAATGTGCCATATCAAAAATCCTTATGGGGTTGGATATATGGCTCAATAAGATGGAGCACATGATTAGGTCCAGAATCACTCCCTAGTATGGCATGGAGCCCAGTATTGGCCAGGATTTAATCCCAGAGAACCAAGCTCCTGAGGATCACTGAGTGTTGATCCCAGTCCCCCAAACAGACAATAAACATAAAATACTTATGGAAAGTAACTTAACTGCGCAAAACATAGAAAAGCAGAGGGGCCTGAGTAATGGCGCAAGTGGTAAGGTGTCTGCCTCATTTGCGTTAGCCTAGAACAGACCGCAGTTTGATTCCCTGGTATCCCATATGGGCCCCAAGCCAGGAGCGATTTCTGAGCATATAACCAGGAGTAACCCTAAGTGTCACTGTTTTTGTGGACCAAAAACCAAACCAAAACAAACTAAACCAAACCAAACCAAAACAGAAAAGACTTAAAATATGGAAGTTATTTGACCCAAGTAGCCCAGTTCTGGAATCTATTAGGTAAAAAATACAAAATACATATATGAAAAAAGTATACGTAACTGAAAATTTAAGATGTCTTAAATAAGAAAATTTAAGATTTAAAATTAATTAAAAAATTTCCAGTCATAAAACTATTATGCAAATTTTTGGGCCACACCCAGTGATGCTCAGGAGTTACTCCTGGCTATGCGCTCAGAAGTAGCTCTTCGCTTGGGGGACCATATGGGAAACCGGGGGATTGAATCGTGGTCTGTTCCTAGGCTAGCGCAGGCAAGGAAGGGACCTTACCTCCAGCGCCACCGACCGGCCCCTATGTAAATATTCAATGACAATAAAAATAAATGTGTGGCTGGAGAAACAGTAGAGCAGATTGGATGCTCCCTTTGCATACAACCCACCCAGATTTGATCCCTGGCATTCCTTTTTGTCTCCTAAGCACCATCAGGAGTAACTGCTATATGTAGAGACAAGAGTAAAACCTGAGCACTGCTGAGTATGGCTCCAAACAACGAAAAAAAAATTACTCGATGTGAATTTAGTATAATGTACATATATATTTTTTATTGGGTTTATTACTGGTTGTGTTTAGGGCTTACTTAATGTAGGCTTAAAATCATAAGTGCTGCTAGTGATCAAACCAGATCAACTGTGTGTAAGGCAAGCATTCTATTTGCTGCACTATAGCTCCAGTTCTGTATGTATAAATTTAAAAAGTATTATCACCCCTATCACACTAATAGAAATCCCCATTATATTATTACTGCACATATTTTTATATTTTCACATTCATTTGGGGGTGGAGGGCACATCTGACTGTTCCTAATGTAACCATAATACATAACCAGATGTTACTTTTATTTGGGGGGGGTCACACCCGGTCATGTTCAGGGGTTATTCCTGGCTCTATGCTCAGAAATCGCTCCTGGCAGGCTCGGGGGACCATATTGAGATGCCAGGATTCAAACCACTGTCCTTCAGCATGTCCTACCCTCCATGCTTATCTCTCTGGCCCCTTGTGTTCCAGCTTTTTAAGCCATTTCCCCAGCGTTTTTTTTTTTTTGCCTTTGGGCCACATCTGTTTGACGCTCAGGGGTTACTCCTGGCTATATGCTCAGAAATCACTCCTGGCTTGGGGAAACCATATGGGACGCCGGGGGATCAAACCGCGGTTCGTTCTATGCTAACGCTTGCAAGGCAAGACATCTTACCTGGCCCCAAATCCCCCTTTAAAAAAAAAAAATCTTCTCACTGAATATTTACTTACTTTTTTTTTCAAGTTATATATGAAATACCTTCCATAAAAAAAAAGTTAAGACTTTCATAATATACACTTGTAATGTAGATGCTCTGTTCATGTCTCAGCCTTGAAGTTTAAAAATTCTAGAAGTTTAATGAGAACTTTTATATATAATCACATGAAATATCTTTTTTTTTTTTTTTTTTTTTGGTTTTTGGGCCACACCCAGTGACGCTCAGGGGTTACTCCTGGCTATGCGCTCAGAAGTCACCCCTGGCCTGGGGGACCATATGGGGCACGGGGGATCGAACCGCGGTCCGTCCAAGGCTAGCGCGGTAAGGCAGGCACCTTACCTCCAGCGCCACCGCCCGGCCCCACACGAAATATCTTTGATTATTTCCTTTGGTTTTGAAATAAAAACTGAACTCAAGAGTGTTAATAGTTTGTTTTCTTTCCATTCTGGTGGTACTCAGGATTATTTCCTGGCAGTGTTTTCTCTCCAGCAATGTTTGAATATTTGTTTGTTTTTTTTTTTTTGCCCAACCTGTGTGAATGTTTTTAAATACAAGAGAGTGAGTTTCTATTTATTTAGGTTGACTTTTAATCTATCGTATAACAAACATTATGTATAATATATGTAACATGCACGTTCAGAAACAATCTCAATTTCTCAAGAGGTGATTATTAACAGTTGAATGCCATGAGATAAACAATTAAATGCAATTCAACTAATAAAAACATTTTAGAAACAATCTTATATATTCCAATTTCTGCTGATAAGTTAACTACCTGTTTATACTTCAAAAAAACAAGAGTCCATTTAAAAGGTTAAAATGGAATGTAAGAGGATACTTAAAAGAAGCAAACAGCACAAATCAGTTCAGATAAACATGGGAACTTGAAGTTAATAGGCACTTAAAGTAAAGTAATTGCTGCTAAGCAGTGATTTTAGTTTTAAGTTGCAGGCAGCAAAGACAAAAAACAAGAACATGTTAGCATTTATTTTCGACATGACATACTATAATTTTTACTACTACAATTGCTATTTAAACATATACCTTTCAGGTCTGTTCACATTTTCTATAAGCTGAGCCTGTGTAAAAATGAGGAGTGTTAACTGTAAATTTTCACAAATGTGTGTGGACAGGAAATCAAATTCAATGTCCAACACATTTGAGGCCTGTCCTCTATCACTGCATAACTGCATAACAGGTTTGTATAGCTTAACTAAAGGTTTAAAAGCACCTTTCCCTATCTAAAAGTGTAGCATAGAAAGAAAATATACCTTGAACTTCATCGAGGAAAGCTTATAGAGAATTTCTCCCATATTCTCTCGGATAATGGACCATGTGATTTTATTGTCACTTTGGGCAGTGTTTTCAACAGCACTACGGGCCATATCATAAAAAGCGATCATGTTGGATAGCATTCCCACGGTCTTGTAGAATGGGCAGAACCTAGGATAAACAAAGTAAAAATAAAATCCAAAATAGGCTCATATTCTTTATGTAACACTTTATCTATATTATAGATACTAGCATCAGCTTCTTTTAATATGAAGGCTGCTAGATGATAGTCACATAAAAAATGAGTAATAGAAAAGAATAGTTGTCTACTAACCCAGTGTCCTTAGAATATGAGATAGATGGAGACATATATTCATATACCTAAGGATGATGCTTATTTTATGTTCAATTAACTGAACAGAGGCCAAAGAGATTGATCAATAGGCTGAGCACAATGCTTTGCAATGCTCTGGCATGCTTAGTGGACAATGTACAGCAGAAGACATCAAACAGGTTGACCAACAGGTAAATAAATACCTTAGTCTTTAAACTACCTCTTGACTGTGTAAGAACTTTGGAAGATAGGGAATAAGACACTTAAAAAATAAAATGGGGTACACAATTTAAATGGAAGACTCAGAAATAAAAAAAAAATTAAAAAATGGAAAGCAGAGATACACAGGAACTTCCTCAAAAAATAAAAATAGTCAAAAGGCACATAAAAAATGCTTCACATCACTAATCATCAAGGAGATGCAAATCAAAGCAAAAATGGGATACATCTCAACTTCCAGAGACTGGCACACATCACAAAGAACAAGACCAACCAGTGCTGGTGTGGATGAACAGAGAAAGGGATTCTCATATGCAACTGAAGAATACTGACTGGTCCAGCCTTTGAGGGAAAACAATAGTGTTTTTTTAGGACTTTCTTATAAAAACCTAGAAATTGAGCTTTCCGTCAGATCCAGCAATACTGCTCCTAAGAATATATCCTAGGGGCCCCAAAGCATAATACAGAATAGCTAGCCCTCTGCACTTCTACGTTCTCTGCAACAAAATTCACAATAGCCAGAATCTGGAAACAACCCAAGTATGCAAAGAGCTGATGAGTGGATAAAGTAATTGTGCTACACCTACAGGTTGGTATACTATGTAGCTATTAGGAAAAATGAAATCATAGAATTTGTGAATACATGAATGAATATGGAAATTATCATGCTAAATGAAATGAGCCAGAGGGAGAGGGATAGATGCATGGTAATCACTCATTTGCAGGATATCACAAAAAATATGTAGTATGATAAACCTTCTGCTAGGCCTTTAATAAGTTAATTGGTGGTTCAATGATTTTCAAAAATATACTTGTTACTGAACCTTTTCTTTCTTTTCTATCTTGTTAGCTTTTTAATTTTTTTTTTTTTTTTTTTTTTTTTTGGTTTTTGGGCATACCTGGCGGTGCTCAGGGTTACTCCTGGCTGTCTGCTCAGAAATAGCTCCTGGCAGGCGCAGGGGACCATATGGGGCACCGGGATTCGAACCAACTACCTTTGGTTCTGAATCGGCCGTTTGCAAGGCAAACACCGCTGTGCTATCGGTTCATTTTAGCTTTTTAATATTTTTAAATAACTTTTCTTTTGTTCTTCCTGAAACAAATGTATTATGATCAATTGTGTCAACTATGTGATACATTTCCTTTAAATAAATTTTAAAAAATGGAAAAAAAATAAAATGGGAAAGAGAAGTACAATTTCAGAAAGGGTAAGAGAGAAATAGGCAACAGCAGAGAAAGAAATGCTTCCAGCAACAATCCTTAAGTTCTACACACTAAGCAATAATTTAATCTAATGGACAAATAGTGAGTGAAAATACTGACATAACTAAACAAATGAATAAAATCAAAATATGGATTACATTAGATTAGTATATTTCTGCTATGGAAATGAAAAACAGACCTCAAATCAAAAGTATGTTTTGCGGATCAGTGACAGCACAGCAATAGAGTGTTTTGCCTTGCATGCGGCTGACCTGGGATGGAACTGGGTTTGATTCCCAGCATCCCATAAGGTCCTGAGACTGCCAGGAGCGATTTCTGAAAGCGAAAGCTAGAATTAACCCCTGAGCACTGCCAGGTATGTCCCCCAAATAAAAACAAAAACAGAAGTGTGTTTTGTTTTTTGTTTTTATTTCAGGGCCATACCTGGTAGTGCTCAGGGCTTATTCCTGCTTCTGTGCTCAGAAGTGACTTCTACTAAGTGCATGTTAAGGCATCATATATGATGCTAGGAATTTGTCGTGGCTGCCATAGTCACATAGAAGAAGCAAGTAACTTATCTTGCGTACTATCTCTCTAGTATTGAGAAAAAGAAATTTTTACTGTGTGAGCAGATCCTTCAAAATCAGAAAGACAAAATCTTCAAATTAAAGGGTAGGCTACCTGTCATAAGGAGTATATCCATTCTGTTGTAGGAAATCATCTTTGATAAGTTTTGCTACCTCCAAAGTAATTTTATCTGTTTCTGCTAGAGAAGCCTAGAAGAGAAAAAACAAACATTTTCATTTATTGTCACATGTTTATAATAAAATAAATAGCCAGCTGAAAGTATTGAGCCATATTCAACTGTGCTCAGGACTTATTCCTGGCTCTGTGCTCAGGGGTCACTGGTGGGCTTGAAGGACCATAAGTGGTGCCAGGGACTGAACTAGAGTCAGCCTTATGCAGAGTAAACATCACATCTTGACGTACGTATTATTTTTCTCACTAACCCACTTATGCTTTTGGGAACACTTTCTTCTTCATATTTTGGCTTACTATAACACCATGATTTACCAAGCTGTTTATAATAGTAGTTTTAGGTATTAAATGTTTCAATACCAATTCCACCACCAGTGTGTCTTTCCCTCCACCAATGTCCCCCAGTTCTCTACCCACAATGTCCGTGTTCTCCATTAGCAGGCACAAAACATTTCCTGCATGTTACAATACAAAAGCAAATAGAATCATCAAAACATATCAAAAAAATCAATTGGTGATAATAGTTTTATTTCATGTTAGTGTTGCTGAAGTCATTACGTGAGGATTTACTGGGTAGGTTGGTCCCAGTTGAACCTGCTCTGTGCTACTGTTTTCATGTTCAATGAGCATGGTGGGCTTCTATAAAACTTTCCTATAAGATTTGCTGTGACTTAGAGGGGTGACAGTACAAATCTGGAGTTGTCACGTGACCATGTGACACAGGAGCTATGGAGCTGGAGGAATTTGGTGGCATGGCAGATTGATGAGGTTCAGTTGTGGAGCTGGGTGATTTCTCTGCCAGCAAGATGGCAGATGTGGGTAAGGGCTACTGAGCTGTTTGGTGACAGGTGTGGGAATCTATCCACCCCAATCTGTTGGCTTACTGTTTATTTGAATTCTAAGGTTTTTGAATTTGTGTTTTGGTTTTTGGGTCACTCCTCACAGTGCTCACGGGTTACTAAAATGTTTGCTAACTAAAGAAATAATCTAAAGTTATCAAAAATATCTAATCCTGGGGCCGGAGAGATAGCACAGCAGCGTTTGCCTTGCAAGCAGCCCATCCAGCACCTAAGGTGTTTGGTTTGAATCCCTGTGTCCCATATGGTTCTCAGTGCCTGCCAGGAGCTATTTCTAAGCAGATAGCAGGGACACTCCCCTGAGCACCACAGGGTGTGGTCCAAAAACAACAACAACAAAAACAAACAAAAAAAAATCTAATCCTCATCTTTCAAGGCAACAATGTACATTAATCATCAAGGCTCTATCTGTCCTTCTACTAGAATTAACTTACAGATCTAATTTCCATAGAATGTAACAACTCACCTTCCCCACAAGCTGTATAATTTCTGCCAGGTCTTCTTCTTCTTGCAGAATCTCTTTAGCTTTGGTCCTCAGAGGAACAAACTCGGTGAAGTGTTCGTCATAGTACTCGTCCAAGGTACGCATGTACTTGCTGTAGCTGATTAACCAGTTGACAGAGGGGAAATGCTTGCGTTGAGCTAGTTTCTTATCTAATCCCCAAAACACCTGATTTAAAAATAAGACCAAATGAAACCACAGTGATTTTTCTGTTATTTTTCCATTAATGGGTCACAAACAGGGTCTACTCCCAGTTCTGTTCAAGGATTACACTCAACAGTGCATTGGGAACCATGTTGTAACAAGAGATTGAACTAACCCAGGCTTTGACATGCAAACCATGTGATGGGGTGAGTATGGGGAGAAGATTACATGAGGAAAAGATATACCTGGACAATACCAAGAGTAGCAGATGTAACTGGATCAGAAAAATCACCACCAGGTGGAGAAACTCTAAATTAAAAAGAACAAAAGATTACTGCAAGCCTTTTTATTTTGATTGGGGGTGGGCTGTCATACTCAGTGGTGCTCAGAACTTACTCTAGGCTCTGTGCTCTAGATATATACAATGCTGGGGATCAACCTTAGGTTAGCCCTGTGCAAGACCAACACCATACCAGCATCTCTCTGCCCATGAATGTCATTTTAAAAAATTAGTGAAAACTTCACACACACACACACACACACCCTATATGGCCATACCTATCAGTGTTCAGGGGTTACTGCTGGTTTTGCTCTAGGAATCATAGTAGATGCTGGAAATCAAACCCAGAAATGTCTGGGTTAGGGCAAGGCAAGCACCTTATCTGCTATGTTATCTTTTTGGTGCCAGATATAATGACATTTTTATTTTCAGTGAAGCAAACTAATTTATTTTTCAATTGAAACTTACTGAGAAAGATTAGAGAGAAGATAAAGAGGTGAAATGTGTTCAAGAGAGAACACTTGTAGCAAAGAAATAAACAATCAAGGGAGGTACATGTTCAAAGGTGAACACACGCTTGAAGGAGTAAGCCTCACTAGAAATAACTTCAGAAATCACCTTTGGAAAAAAATTATGCAAAAACTAGTACTGAGCTGACAATGTGAAACATAACTCTATTGACATTGTTAGTATGAGAAACAAGACATCATAATTAGTTTCACTGCTGTTATTAAATAGTTGAAACAGGAAGGAGGAAATGCTTACTGAAAAGTATAGCTTTATAAAGTGGCCATGGCTTTCACACTGTTTTATCATGATATATTCTTTCTTGAACATATTTGTTTTTAAGTTATTTCTAAGACATTGACTGTATATCATAAATGACTCATGCCATATCTATGTAACCAGAATGTGCAGATACCTAGATATGTGCCTTTTTAAAGAGCTCCTTAAAAAAGGAAAGAGCAAAAGGTGTGTGTGTGGGGGGGGCGGACGTCAGGTAAAGAGGAAGAGGGAGGAGAGAAAGAGAGAAGAAAGAGAGAAGAGAGGGAGGGAGAAAGGAAGAGGGAAGAGAGAGAAGAAAGAAAAGGAAAAGAGGGAAGAGAAAGGAGAGAGAAAGAGAGTGAGAAAGAGAGAGGGAGAACTCATTCAGTGAGAGATTATTAATAGAGGTACAGAAGGTAATGTGTTTGTTTGCACATGGCTGACCTTAGTTTGACCACCAGCAGCCTCTATGGTTCCCTGAACACTGTTAGGAGGGATCCCTGAGCACTAGGAGTAACTAGTGATCTCTGGCTCATTAGACACAGCCAGGTGTAAGCCCTGAGCACAGCTGACTGTGGCCCAAAAGTTAACTAGCTCTCTGAGTGATTCTACAGTACAACGTTTAAGAATCACTGCCCTCACAGGAAAGAAATGTTTTCTCTAAAATAAATGACCCATTACTCTTTGGAAAAATAAAAAGTTTAGGTGCTTACGCTCCCACAATGCTGACACTTCCTTCTCTTTCAGGATTTCCAAGACATTTCACTCTGCCTGCTCGTTCGTAGAAAGAGGCAAGCCTGGCACCAAGATATGCAGGATATCCACTATCTGAAAATTGAGGAGGGGAGGGGATTAAAATGAGAGATTTTAAGCCAGTTCTCTCAAATCTAACCAATATTTCTTACATATTAAATAATGTAAAAGCTTACCTGCAGGCATTTCAGCAAGGCGACCAGAGATTTCTCTAAGAGCCTCTGCCCATCTGGAGGTAGAGTCTGCCATCATACTGACGTGATAGCCCATGTCACGGAAATATTCCGATAGTGTAATTCCTAAATTGGAATGAGCATAGTACAAATGATAATCCTGTACTTCAGACAGTATTTTCTCTCTTATGAAAAATTGTAAGCAGTTTGCAATTTTAGAGATATATTTCTAAGTTGGGTCAGAAGAGCAGGCAAGATGGCAGAAGTGGAGCTGCAGAAGGAAAGGTCTTTCCACAAGTTCACATACCATGGTGGCCCTAGACCAGCTGCTGGCTATGTCCTATGAGCAGCTGATGCAGCTGTCCAGGACCTGGCAGCAACGGTGCCTAAACCAAGGCCTGTATCTGAAGCAGCACTCCCTGCTCAAGTGCCTGTGCAGAGCCCAGAAGGAAGGAGGCACCACCCAGGGAAAAGCCCGAGGTGGTCAAGATGCATCTTCATAACATGACATCCTGCCTGAGATGTTGGACAACATGGTGGTCGTGTACAAAGGCAAGGCCTTCAACCAGATGGAGATCAAGCCCGAGATGATAGACCACTACCTGGGCAAGTTCACCATCGCCTAGATACGCCATCAATCATGGCAGGCCCGGTATCTAGGCCACCAACTCATCCTGCTTCATCTCCTTCAAGGAAAGGCCTCAGTGAGGCTGCATATAGAAAAAATTGTCTAAGTTGTTTACACTAAGATCTATCCTGAGCACACATTGAATGAGATTTCCTTTTTTTTTTTTTTTGGTTTTTGGGCCACACCCAGTAACGCTCAGGGGTTACTCCTGGCTAGGCGCTCAGAAGTCGCTCCTGGCTTGGGGGACCACATGGGAAATCGGGGGGATCGAACTGCGGTCCGCCCTAGGCTAGCGCAGGCAAGACAGGCACCTTACCTCCAGTGCCACCGCCAGCCCCCGAATGAGATTTCTTACCCTTCTTTGAATTTAGGTATGGCTTTTTTGCTAATGAAAAGTATGTAAAATGTGTTTCATCACCAAACAAGTCAATGATTTCATGTTATTTTTCTTCCTTTAGGCTTACTTGAATTTTGACATGGAAGACATGTGGTGAAAGGAAAGAGTTCTTATCAGCCTGGATCCCAACATAGAACGCAAAATTAATTGTCTGAGTATGGGCCAGAGTGATAGTATAGTGGGTAGGGTGTTTGCTTTGCACAGAGCTGACCCAGATTCAATCCCCAGCATCCCATATGGTCCTTAGAGCCCACCAGGAATGATTCCTGAGTACAGATTAAGAGTAACCCAGGGGCTGGCGAGGTGGCGCTAGAGGTAAGGTGTCTGCCTTGCAAGTGCTAGCCAAGGAATGGACGGCGGTTCGATCCCCCGCCGTTCCATATGGTCCCCCCAAGCCAGGGGCGATTTCTGAGCACTTAGCCAGGAATAACCCCTGAGCATCAAACGGGTGTGGCCCAAAACAAAAAACAAAAAAAAGAGTAACCCAGGTGCTGGGCCAAAAAAACACAAACTATTTTTTCCTTGACTACCTTATATTGAGCAACTATATATTTGAGTTTCTTTGTTTCCATAGTTAGTCTAGTCTATCTAAATAAAATATTCATTTTAAAATGTAGGATGTCCATAGAGATAGTGTAAGGGCAAGGTGCTTGCCTTTCATATGGCCAATCTGGGCTTGAATCTCAATACTACACATGGTCTCTGAGCCCCACCAGTAGTGACCCCTGAGCACAGAACTAGGATTGAGCCCTGTGTAGGGTACAGCTCCAAAACAAACAAACAAGCAAAATGTTAGGAAAACACCCTTTCCATTCTTTGTTGAAATTATTAAGTCTAGGGGCCCGGGAGATAGCATGGAGGTAAGGCATTTGCCTTTCATGCAGAAGGTCATCAGTTTGAATCCCGGTGTCCCATATGGTCCCCCGCGCTTGCCAGGAGCAATTTCTGAGCATGGAGCCAGGAGTTACTCCTGAGCACTTCCGGGTGTGACCCAAAAACCACACAAAAAAAAATTATTAAGTCTAAAATTATTTTACTATGTAGTATTTGTGGTATATCACATAAACATGCAACAAGAACCAAACATTAAATAATATATACACTAATTAGCTTTTAGCTTTTAGTTTCTATGGTTATTTTTCAAAAACAATAAATGTTAGTTAAGTAATATCTTAATTATCCAACTTATTCTACTAAGTAGTCCCAATCCCATACTATAAATTTATAGATAGCAAATCATTTGTAAGAAATTACTTTTAGATCCTGTTCTATTATAACAACCTTAGCAAAGTAAATTAATTTCTCAAGACACTTTCCTATTGTATTTAAAATGGAATAACTCGGGGCCAGGCAGTGGTGCTGGAGGTAAGGTGCCTGTCTTGCCTGCGTTAGCCTTGGACGAACTGCAGTTCGATCCCCCGGTGTCCCATATGGTCCCCCAAGCCAGGAACGACTTCTGAGCGCATAGACAGGAGTAACTCCTGAGCGTCACTGGGTGTGACAACCCCCCCCCCAAAAAAAAAACCACACACACAAAAAAAACAAACATAAAATGGAATAACTCTTAACATATCAATATAATACTAGCTTCTAAAACATAGTTCTTTAAATAAAATCTGTATAAAATATTACTTATAAGGATTAAAAGCACAAAATTATGTATTTAATATAATAGTATTACATCCTCTTTTATTCAAGCATGGCTATGTTTTGAGTCTGTAGAGACATTCACCAATTCTTCTGTTTATTTATTAGAGAGCCTTGATAGAAAGTTTAACACATACATAGGGTTAGACATCAAAGTGCTAAAGACCTCTTTTTTTTGGGTCACACCCGGCAGTCTCAGGGGTTACTCCTGGCTCCATGCTCAGAAATTGCTCCTGGCAAGCACGGGGGACCATATGGGGCATCGGGATTCGAACCGATGACCTTTTGCATGAAAGGCAAATGCCTTACCTCCATGCTATCTCCGGGGCCGGCCAAAGGCCTCTTAAAGGCACATCAACATATAAATTATACAAGGAGATAAAAACATTAGAAAATAAAAAGTCCTCAGATAAAACTAAAAGATGGAAAAGCAGAAAACAAATCTGTAATTCACAACAAATTAAGACTTACTATAAAAAACTATTATCCAGGGGCTAGAGTGATAGTATAGCAGGGAGTATGTGGCCAAAGTGGGTTCGAGCCCCATTCTGTATGGTCCCCTGAGCACAGCCAGGA
>PVKC010027278.1:0-15839 GCA_004027635.1 Crocidura indochinensis | reverse complement strand
CATATGCCCTGAAGTATAGGGTTTCTGCTTACCATAATTCTTAGGAGTGATGTGACTTTGTTTCCAGTCCCTGTTAATAGATCTGGCAATCTATTTTTTTGCATCTGCAGAAGAGCCTCAAGAATAAGCTTTAAAGATGACTATGGATATGCAAAAGTTAAGAGTAGGAAATTCATGTGCTATTACAAAAGTTACTTATTCTGGGGCCAGAGAGATAGTACAATGGGTAAATTGACTGTCCCAGCTTCAATCCTCAGTACCTCATGCAGTTCTCAGTTAAAGGAAGTGATTCCTAAACACCATTGGGAGTCTCCCCTCCACAAAAAGTTACTTTAATTTTCCATTTCTCCCCTAATTTCAGAGTGCTCAGGGTTCTACTCTTCTTTTTTTTTTTTTTTTTTTGGTTTTTGGGTCACACCCAGCAGTGCTCAGGGGTTACTCCTGGCTCCATGCTCAGAAATTGCTCCTGGCAGGCACGGGGGACCATATGGGGCACCGGGATTCGAACCAATGACCTTTTGCATGAAAGGCAAACGCCTTACCTCCATGCTATCTCCCGGGCCCCAGGGTTCTACTCTTAAAATTTATTAAAAAAAAAAAACACTAATTCCCTATATATTTATTAATCTCTTTTCTAACTGTCCTATAAGGAAGATACTAGTTGGAAAACAGTAAAATTTTTAGGAAATTATACTTAAGGCACTCAAAAATAATGAAAATATATGTTTTGTCTCAACAGAAACATGTCATTATTTTGTTTGTTTTTGGCCACACCCAGTGATGCTCAGGGGTTACTCCTGGCTATGTGCTCAGAAATCGCTCCTGGCTTGGGAAACCATATGGGACACTGGGGGATTGAACCACAGTCCCTCCTAGGTAATCCGCGTGCAAGGAAAATGCCTTACTGCTGTGTCACTGCTCTGGCCCCATGTCATTATTTTTATCATAACCTAAAAAAAAAAAGTACACTTCATTTTTTGTTGAACTCAAAGTAATTTAGGAAAGCAATATGAAACTAAAAATTTCATTTAAAATATCACAAAACCAATTATATGTTTTTTTTTACCATTTTTTCATTTCTGAAGCATTCACATATTTTATTATATTGATGTATTTATGAAATGAACTTGGCAGGGGACAACATTATTTCAAGTTGAAAGTTCAAGAAAAAAACATAAGGATAAGAAAGGAAAATAGGTAAGTTATTTGTTTGTTTTGGGGGTCAGTTAGTTGTGCTCAGAACTTACTCCTTACTCTATTTCTAGGGTGTCAAGGATAAAACTCAAACTATGTCCAAGACAAATACCTTTACCACTTTCCTATCACTCCAGGCCCCAGTGGGTAATTTTTTAAAAAATAATATTAATGGGCTCCTTTTTTTAAAATGTGGCTCATGAACATATAATTTAAGCTCAGACTATACAGGTGATGTTATTACCATTTTTAGACAGATGGATAACTTTGAACAAAGTAATTAATTCCTTTTGTTTTTGTTTTTTTGTCTTTGGGCCACATCTGGTGATGCAGGGATTACTCCTGACTATGCGCTAAGAAATAGCTCCTGGCTTAGGGGACCATATGGAACACTGGGGAATCCAACAAACCGAGGTCAGTCCTGGGTCAGTCGTGTGGAAGGCAAACACTATACCGCTTCACTATTGCTCGGGTTCCAGTAATTAATTCTTGGTGACAGTAATGGAACTTTAACTTTCTCCAGAGTATCAAACACAGGACTATCTTTACAGTGTTTAAAGGCTGTATCAGTTAATTTTTATAAGTTTTTTGTAAGTTATAAAAGTTTTTATAACCAGTTAGTTTTTATAAGTATTAGGAGAATGTCTCAATAGTTGAGAAATTTATCATTGGTTGGAAGTTTGCTCAATAAAGAAACAATTCCAGAGGTCTTGAGGACTATCTCTCCTATTTACTGTGTAACTCCCTGGAAAATCTTCAATTTGATTCTAGATAAGAGAAAAATAATCCCCAAAACACAGCATTTCTAAGTTTAGTATCAAAACTTTGAAAACTTCTTGATATTAAAGCTACTGTATCAGAGAAAAGTTAGGAAAGATAAATAAAATATAGAATCTTAAATAAAGTAAATGCTCTGGTCATTGGTGGATGAGTAAAGATCAGGCCAAATTTATCATGTCACCTTACATTGTTGTTACCAATCAATTTTTCTATCAAGTTCTAAAGGAATGTGCTTATTTATTTTCCAATTTATATGTGTGAACAACAGAAGACTCAACATGAACATACAAGAGAGTCTGGTTATTTCATTTACATATAATAATGTAATATATTCCCAGGAACACATAGGTCACAGACTATCAAACCTGTCTGTGAAGTTGTATTAAAACTTGCCTTTCAAGCAAAAGCTAGCACTGTCAACAAATATTTAAATCAGTAGTGCCAGACTCTCTTATAAAGGATCGTTATCTAATATTTTCTATCTAAGCCTATTGAGTTTAAGTACATTGATTGGAGAACTCTATAAAGAATTTATAAAATCAGTACATGGCTACCTTTGTTAGATATATTTTGGATCTAGTAAAAATCGAGCAAAAGATTTGCTTTCATTCTTCTTTTTTTTTTTTTTTTTTTTGGTTTTTGGATCACACCCGGCAGTCTCAGGGGTTACTCCTGGCTTCATGCTCAGAAATTGCTCCTGGCAGGCACGGGGGACCATATGGGGCACCGGGATTCGAACCGATGACCTTTTGCATGAAAGGCAAACACCTTACCTCCATTCTATCTCCCGGGCCCCTTCATTCTTCATTTTATTCACCTGTTCTACCTCTCACAATTCTTGATTTCACCTTTCTCTCAATCCTTAAAATATTCTATCATATTGCATCTGTGTACTGTCTTGGCTTCCATGACTTCAATATTAAATAGTCATCATCCTTTTCCTGATTTTATTTTATTATTGAGATTTTATCACAAATAATCTTCCAACAACAGTTTAAGTATGACATACCTTGCATGTCTCAGAATGAGTGATGTCAGAGAATATCTCTCTTTCTGGATTAGAACAGGGCATTACCATACTTTACATGCATTGCATACATACATTATATACTTTACATACATTACATATATACATTACACACATACAGGGCATTACATTACATGCATACATTACATACATTACATACATTACACATATACATTACATGCATTACATACATACAGGGCATTACCATACTTTACATACATTACATACATACATTACATACTTTACATACATTATATACATACATACAAGGGGGACCACCTTGTCAAGACAATTATGACTTCCAATATTCCTACAAAACCAGTATTCCCATACCAGATCACTTAACTGAGGATAGAGTAGAACTGACAAAGTGAATGAAGAGGAATCTCTGTAATTTCACAGTGACTACATAAAAACTAATAATTTATTTTAAAGAGGGAAGGTATTACTCTGGGTGACAGCCACATACTCCTCTTCAGAGCGACTTTATTAGTGAATATGGTCAGAGTTGTTGAAAAATGTGGTGGGATTAGGATTGGAACATGAAATGCCAGAAACAACTGTATTTTGAGCAATTCTGTCAGCCACAGTGTTTAAATAATAAAGTTAAATAATTTTTTAAAAATCTTTTAAGAGAAAGTGTAGCCAGAGCAATAGCACAACGAGTAGGGCATTTGCCTTGCATGCTGCTGACCAAATTTGATCCCTGGCATCTCATATGTTTCCCCGAGCCTGTCAGGACTGATTTCTGAGGAGAGAGTCAGGAGTAACTCCTGAGCACTGCCGGTTGTAGACAAAAATCCCAAAAAAGAAAAAATTTTAAGAGAAAGAAGGGAAATACTTGAGGTTCCTGTCTTTTTATGTTAACATTTATTTCCTAAGCAATGAATTTCTTGGAACCCAGTGTCTAAGGGCTGTTAGTAGGTGTTGAGTGAAGACAACTTTTGTGTGCAAATTCAAGAAAAACCTTCCTTTATGACTCTCCCAAGGATGTCTTGGGGTAGACTGGGACTCTTAGGGGAGCTTTGAGCATATCCTGGGCTGGGGTAGACCCTGAGGCAACAGTTGACAACAACAGTTGACAACCCTGAGGCAACAGTTGGCCTCAGCAGTCAGGCCAGTCACTATCTTTCATTGTATTATTTTTAAACTTCTTTGACCTTGCACTTAATCACAAATTTAATTCAAAAAATTTTGGAAGTCTGGGCTCATTTATTTAAGAACACATACTAATACCTAAAGGGATACCAGTGTTTTCCTAAAATGCTAATTTGAAAAAGAAGGTGTGAGTGTTTAAACATGGGGATTCATGATAAAAAGAGACTTTGATAAATATGTGCAAATCCAAAAGCAAAATTTTCAGGTCGAATAGAATTTCTTTTAGACCTAATCATTCCTTCAAATGATCTTCAAAGCTAAATGAGCTCTCCAACTTCTTAAGCAGGTAGGTCTTTGTGTACAGATATTAGCTACATGTGATTTGCATTTTAAAAGAGGACCTATTCTAGGCTTTGCTGTACAAATTGAGGAGTTATTGAAGTGTACTCTAAGTATGTTTTGTCCCTTCAGTGCCAGAAAACTCTCATTTGCAATCTGCCCAATAAGAAACATCTTTTGAATAATGCAGACCCAGAAAGTGCTAATTGGCTACCCTGGTCATACCTATACCCTTATGAAAATAGATCAGGAACACAACAAAAAACTGCATATTATATTACTGCGAAGTCATTTAAATCATAACAAAAAAGGTGGTCTGTAGTTGAGTAAAATGGAAAATAATAGCATCTATCCTAAAAATAATTTCAGTTCCTTAGGATGTGCACTGATAAATACCCACTTTGCATGGGACACTATTCCAATTGGGCTGTGTATTATATGGTATATTTAATCCCTGCCTGAAAAGAAAAATCTGGGACTACATGGGGCCGGAGCAATAGAACAGCAGTATTTGTCTTGCATGTGGCTCATGCAGGATGGACCTCAGTTCGATCCCCAGCATCCCATGTGGTCCCCCAAGCCAGGAAATATTTCTGAGCACATAGTCAGGCGTAACCCCTGAGCATCACTGGGTGTGGCCTAACAACCAAAACAAAAAACAAAAAATATCTGAGTTACAGAAGAAAACATAATACAAAGGGGAACAATGCTGCAATCATTTTACATTCATAGTTCATGGAAGCCCTACAACTACCCTGGTGAGCCTTGGTGAGAACACTGGGGCCCAAAGCACTTAGCTATCCTGCAAGGCTCCTTATTTTTAAGTAACATCCTCTTTCCCCTTCTCTACTGCACTGATCCACTTTAGCAGTTCAATTCATGTATTCTCTAATTTGACAAGAAATTTATGAAACTCTAATAGCTCTTATTACAGAGTGGCTTATAGCAGAGCCTCTGGGTGAGTTGAGGCAATTGTGTCCCTAGAGGACATGAACCCCGTTACTTAAAAAAATATAATCAGTGGCAGGCCTAAGTGCCTTGACTCACATGTTTAATGTCCACATTAAGTCACACCTCCTGATGCTGAGAAATGTCACATGAATTTATTTCTCTAGACAATTTGCAAAAAATTCCACAATCAAATGCATGAAACCCTACAAGCAATTGAGACATTGTGCTGCCTGTATAAATTCCTGTCCTGATTTCAATTCTATTGCTCAAGTTTAAGCCAAAACCAAAATGTCCTGCCCACCCCCACCCCCCATTCCAGATCTACTGGAATGCTGCCTGTTTCAAACTAACCACTTTCCATCTGCCTTGAGCTGTTTTCTGCCACCTGATAATAAGCCAAATCTGATGTCAGAGTGATTAGAGTTAGAACACGGACTGCAGAAAAGCCTGCAGAAAAGCATCCAGTCCCAGAATCCAGAAATCTTAAGTCAAGATCATAGGTTAAACAAACCTCTCTGCCACTGGATTAATTTAGATAATGAAGGGTGTCTCGTTTTGAAAAACAACTTGACTGGATGAAACAAGGCCAAATATGAGGACATGGAGCAGAGAAATAGATAATTTAATGTAAAAAGAAGGAAAAAACTATACTTAAAGAGTTTTTTTTGCTAATACATTGCCCTGAGTAGCTGCCCAGAATCGCCCTGAGAGGCACTCTGGCTACTGCTCCAGGAGCAGATGTTAGGGAGAGTAGATATCATGCCTGAGGTGACAGCAGGTGACAGATTTGCGACTTTAACCCAAGTCAAATACAAATGTTAGATGTTCTTTCCACTACATTATGTTGCTTCCTGTGGAAACAAGGAGAATTAAATTAAAATTGGGTCTGAAGAGTTGCTTTCAAGAGTAATCACAGAGAAAAGGTATATTTAACCCATGCAGAAAGGGAGGAAGAAATAGGAATGTATTTCTGGGCCTGAGAGAAAGTACAGCAGATCTGTCACTTGATTGATTTGATCCCTGAAACTCCATCTCTGAGCCCAGCCTGAAGTGATCCTTGAGCACAGAGCCAAGCGAAACCCTGAGCACAGAGCCAGGTGAAGCCCTGAGCACAGAGCCAGGTGAAGCCCTGAGCACAGAGCCAGATGAAGCCCTGAGCACAGAGCCAGGCAAAGCCCTGAGCACAGCTGGATATTGCGTCCAAGCCAAAACTAATGTGAAAAGTCAGAATAAATTTCTTACACAGACTAGTTTGAACCTAGAGGAGGTATGTGCTGAAGTGACTTGACAGCTCTCTGGACTAAACAGCTCCAAGAAGTCAAAAGACAAAGGTCACTTTGATTCCAAGCTTCTGCTAAATGCATGTTCTCTGGGACATCCTTGACAGCAATAGTATTTCTTCCCTCCAGTCTTCCTTTTCCCTCACTTGTCTCAAGGATGGGGCCTCACCAAGCCATACAGCTGCCTAGAGCTTTTTTCAGTCTTTCAGGAGCACAGAAACTAAATTAGATTCCAGAAAGGACTGTTCAGAGATGCAATAGGACTCTAGAAAGACCTTCCCTATACTAGCAGGGCACTGCCACCTCTTCTTAAGGGCCATCTGAGGCCAGTATATGGCCAGTGTGAAGGTCAGAATGGAGGCACATTAAGTAAGCTTCCTGCCCAATTCAGTGGGTCATTCTCCCGTCTCCATAAAGGCCACTTTGCATCGAGACCTGGTTCTCCCCTACACGCACCTAGGTCCCTCCTGAGCATGCCCCCCTTCACCACACAGACAGGTACTTTCAGACTGTTGACAAGTAAGAGAGAAAGCTCAGTGTTCTTCCACATGGCTTAATGTAGAGGCATGCAGCATGCATGTCTCCATTATCAAGGGAGGCACACTCCAGATGTGTCTTTTGGCTTTCCTGGTGCAGGGCCTAATTTTCCTCCCAAGAAATATTTCAGCCAGAAGACCCATTGGAGAAGTCAATCATGGCCCCTGCGTGGATTACTGGCTATATTTCTGACATGACTGTGACATTATATTTCTCTTTTCCTTTTATTTGATTTTTGTCTCCTTTTCTACTACAGAAATTCGGCTTAGCTATCCTGCAGACACAAAGAAATTTCAGTACCAAAGAAAGCCCGCCAAAAGCTCCCTGCTTGCTAGTCTATTTGTAACTTTTAGATGGAGTATAGCCTGGCGCCAGCTGCTTGTTTTTTGGGGTCTAACTCCATGGTGGTAGCAGGGCTCTTTCTCACCTACATCTTGTTATAGATATGTAGATTCTAGGGTTCAGTACCATTGTGTTGATCCTCCTAATGATCCCCTTCCCTTTGTTTCCCTGAAGATACCTAGCATACCAGAGTTGTGCTTAAAATGTCATTCAGCTGAAAAGTAAAGTTGTCTCTCATCCTAGATGTGGGTCTTCATACAATGCATTTTGTGTGGTCTCAATTATTTCATATTTATCCGTTCGTGAACCCGCTTTCTTTCCGTGAAGGTTTTCTGACCCCACTAAGGTTTTGCTTAGGGGCACAAGACGTCTGCAGCAGCTTAAGGGTCTATGATGCACATGGTTAGGATAGTGTACCCCAAATCAGCAATGCAAGTGTGATTTCCCATCCCCCTTCTTGTTCCACCTTTGATGAAATCAATACTGTGCAGTTCAACTTTGAGGAGTAAGGAGCTTCCACATGGTGCTCAAAAAGCCCAGAAGGCCAAGCCTGCTGGTACTTGGTCAGTTGTGTAGGACTGATAGTTCACTAATTGGGGTTGGTGAGGTGAAACATCCAGACACAGCAATAACAGAAACAGCGGGGCCACACTTAGGGGTGCTGAGTGCAGAGAATGGCAAATGGGACTGAACTCTGGTCAATTACCTGCCAAGATGTACTTTAACCCTTTGAGCCATCTCTCTAGCCTCTCTGATTTTGTTTTAAAGTAAATAATAAATATATTATTGCCTCTCAAAGAAGTCTTTGGTCACCAGTATCTACTGCCCCTATTTGATATAGAGAAAACGGTAGATAATGGGAAGATTTAGTATTCTGAGAACATTAGAATGTTCCACTGTATATCTAATTCTGATACCTAATGACATTAACATTTAAAAAATTGTTTACTATTTTTGTTTGTTTTTGTTTGCCACATCCAAAAAGGTATTGAGGTATTACTCCTGGTGCTGCACTCAGGAATTTCTTCTGGTAGGCTCAGGGGACCATATGAGATGCCAGGGATAGAACATGGACTGGCCACATGCAAGGCAAGCACCCACACTAATTTTTATTTTGGTTTATGGGTCATTCATACCTGGGGGTGTTTAGGTCTTACTCCAGGCTCTTGCCCAGGTTCATTCCTGTCAGTGCTCATGGGGACCAGATGTGGTATGGGGGATCAAATCAAAATAAAAGAAGGGTCATAAGCAATGCAGGTGCCTTTCCCCTGTACCATTTATCTCTCTGACACTTTAAATGCATTTAAAGAGCACATGGTAGCTTGATGTGACATTTTTAATCATCTTTAAAGTTCAAGTAGATAATGATATTTTTTAAATGTAGTTATGGAAGTATTCACCATGCTTATTTTTAAGGATATATAACTGGAGCTATGGTAAATAGACTTAACACACTTACATAATTTTTGAGTGCAGAAAAAGAGTAGAGGAAAGAAATTAAAACTCTAAGAAAATTTCACTGCATGTAAAAAGTAAGAGGAAGGTATAACTTAAAGTTCTATTTATTGTCAACTCACTTAAAGCTCTATATATTGTCAACCTGCCAAAGAATTTTCCCAAGTAGGTGATCCAGAGAGAACAGTAGTAACTTCAGATACAACTAGTGGGTTTGGGATGGGAGCTGGGCACTTTTTGTCTCTTCATTTTATAGATGGGAGCTAGATTTCCAAGGATGGCACAGAGTGGTTTTTCTTTTCTTTTATGGGAAAAGGGGATGGAGGGCCAAATCTTTTCGATTTGTTGATTAACTCTGATCAATACCTGGGTTAGTTTCAGGCTATTCTGGGGATACAGATTCATTCAACAACTCCACAAAGAAACTTATTCTGAGCAACTATTCTGTAGCCAGTCAAACAAACATAGACTCTCAGCCTATAATAAACTAGAACAAGCTCATCTTTTTATCCCCCTGGTAACATAAGTGGCATGCTTTTGGAAGGTTAAGTTCAAATAATATTGTTGGTATATATTGTTGTTGTTCCTTTTATTTTCAGAAAAAGGTGAGTATGTGTACACAACTCCTTTTATATGACTAAATATTTACACATCTGCATTCAAGAAAATGTTTTTACTTTTCTTTAGATAAACTGCTACAAATTACTGTCTAACTTGGGAGGTTATGTATAAAAAGTTATGATAAATAATAGAAAACTTGTAGGGATAATCTGACAGATGTGTCAAGGTAAAGTGGCCAACCAGGAATGTGTGTGGTTTGTAAGTATAGTTTTCAGAATACGGGAACCCTTTCACTGTCTATGGTGGAGGATTGCATCTCATCCCAGACACACTCTACTGCTAATGCTTAGACTGCAGTATATTCAAATTAGGTATATTTATAATTTTCTCATATTCCATTTAGAAATGATGGCACTAGGTCTACATTTAGTGTCCATAAAATATAAAAAAGCTATCAACAGGAATCAAATTCTAAAAGTTATTGAATTTCTACTATTTTGCAGGCATATATATATACATATATGTATAATTGAATTTTAAACTGAAGCTTTCAGAAAAGATAATTGAAGCCCTTTAAACTTTCTATAGACAAAAATGGAAAATGTCGAAGGAAATAATACTTCTATTAGATTATGAGTTTCCTATGTGACAGGAAAAGAAAAAACAGAACAGCCCTGAGGTCAGACCACACTGAATTCTAACCTTATCAGGACCATCAGCAGCTGTGGGGTCTTAAACAAGTTCCAGTAAAATGGAGGAGATGCCACTGTGCAGATTGAATAAGAAAATGCATGAAAAATAAGATATTCCATTTTATGTCTATTTTTACTAAAAGAAGACATTTTTCATAAATGGTCTTGCTCTTAGTAACATTTACTAGAGCATTTACTTGACTGCCTTTTAAACATTTCCAAAAGAACCCATCATGGTAACTATTAACACATGAAAAAATTGTTATTGACTAAATGTTAAAAGAGTAACTATAGACTGAACCCTGAACAGTGCTACAAATGGGATGATGCAGAGGAGGCTCTGTGGAGGGCCTTCTAGGAAACACAGACCCTTCTCTTAGCCTTCCTTCTGCCTTGGTGGTTGGAGAGTTCAAGAGAAAATTTCAATCTCCCCTAACTGCTGAACCATCTCCAAGTCAGATCTAACTTCTGTGCCAATATCGTAAGACAGCATTGGTGTTGCCAATTTCTGCTGGTACAACCCTGAAAAAAATTCAAATCTTGTTGCCAGAGTGGTGGGCAATCATGCAAGAATAGGTTCCCAAAATGCCATGGTTCAGGGGGTGAAACAAGATTCCAGTCTCTATTCCCCCTTCCAATAAGACTGAGTCCCACTTCCAGTTGGTGGGGTTAAGCTTCCTGGTGTCTCCATGAGATGTAAACACTCATCTTTGCCTATTAAATGAGAGAAGCTCTGGACTTGATGAATGATATGCTTCAACTGGTGCTTTTTGTCTTTGTCAAAAGTGACAAGCAGTGGGTTGTTAAGTGCTCAAGCTGTAGAAATGTGTGGCTTCACACCTCAATTTTCCAACTTAAGAGCTTTGTGACTTGGTATGAATTACTGTTTCCAAGAGCTCAGATTTTTCTTAATTTATAAAATAGAAAAGTCATACTATAGTTGAATTGCCACAGTTTTACTGTAAAAATATCTCTCAGTGCATAAATCATGCAGTATTATTATGAGAATACCCAGTATATTTAATGCTTATGATTACAATTCTCTATAACAAGAACACTAGCTTATTTCCATTATAGAACACAAGTCAGGAATACATATAATGTAATAAGACAAAATACAAAGACAAAATATGATTTAGATTTAAAAGAAACCAAGGAAATAGAAACTAGCAAATATAAACTAAGCAAAGAAGGTGAACTATGAAGGTAAAGCAATAAATATTAAAGAGTGATAGCAAGTTCCATGAGAATACTGAACTATATTAACAGGAATTTAGTAGCAAAATACTTATATAAAGTTGGGATATATGAATAGGAATAACTGTCTTTATTGGAAGCATTCCTCCAATTTAAGCGAACTACAACAACTTCTAAAATAGCATGAAAGCATTTCATGAAGTGTGAATGTAAGCTTAAAGATTAGATGCACACTTTTTGATGCTTTACATTTTCTATGAAGGAAAAAATGAGTTTGGGATTTAGTTTAGAAACCCCAAGTTCAGGGGCCCGGGAGATAGCATGGAGGTAAGGCGTTTGCCTTTCATGTAAAAGGTCATCGGTTTGAATCCCGGTGCCCCATATGGTCCCCCGTGCCTGCCAGGAGCAATTTCTGAGCATGGAGCCAGGAGTAACCCCTGAGCACTGCCAGGTTTGACCCAAAAAAAACAAAAGAAAGAAAGAAAGAAATCCCAAGTTCAAATCATGTTTGGCATATTTTGCACATTTAATAGTGGTGTCTGATGGGTTGATGAGTTCAGGTTTCTGGAATGTGAATGCTCATATAAAGCAACCCAAAGTGGCAGGGAACACAAAGAAACTCAAGATTAATAGAAGTTTTACATAAAAGTTTAGTGATTACCTCTGTTTCACAGAAACCTGATCATTCAAATACTGAAAAAATAATTAATAGAGGTCTAGGGAGACAGTCTAGGATAAAGAACTTGCTTTTATTCCTACTCCCCCATAAGGTTCCATGACACTACAATAAATTCAGAAGTGATCACTGAGTATAGGGCCAGGAGTAAGTTTTGAGCACAGGAGGGTATGACCTCCAAAACATATAATCACATAACAATAATAATAACTAGACTATAAAAGGAATAATAAACAATTAATCTGGGGAAAGAGCTTGATGTGTTAAACATATGCTTTGCATTTTAGAGACATGGGATAGATCCCCAGCACTTCTGAGAGTGACTCCTAACTTGGCGCTGTAAGAAACACCCAAGAACCATTTGATACAGCTCTAAAACAAATTCAGTTATTATCAGTTCAATGGAATATTTAAAAACATCTTCCAGCCACTAGTACAGAGTCCAAAGAAAAAGATTTAAAGATTTAAAAAAAATCAGTATTAAGAGATTTGCAACAACTTGTTGTAAACTGCTGTGATCTTCATAAAAATTTGCATTCACAGTCCACATTAACTATCATCTATTGTCTCTTTTAACATGAATCTGTCTTAACTGCTGTATTTACTTTATATTTATGAATAAAGCAACAAGTTCTGCTAAAAAGAGATCAGTAAATTTCTGTGATTAATAAACCTTCAATGCTAGAGTTAATAGACAGTTCGAACCAAGAAACTTGCTTGATTTCAAAAGGAACATTTTGATAAGTAGCAGAAACATCAATAGCATGCTCATCATCTCTATTCATTTTTCCTACTTTAAAGAAGTGTCATAACTTAAATGATAATGTAACAATAATATTTTTACTCTAAAGAGGGCTTATCACTTTTGAAATCTGAAACATGGAGTTGAAGATAAGCTAGAACCATTACTGTAATATGTTATCGATAGTTATCAAGAGTAACTATGCCAACACCAATAAAACTAATGGATTTGAATCCGGATCCCCTCCCCTCCCAAAATAAAACATCCTGGGCAAGTTAACTTTGCTTCACATTCCACAGACAAAGACCCACCTGAGATTCAGAGCAAGAAGTTGTTCCTTTGACTTTCGCAGGTCCCCCACTTTAAAGCTGGCACACCCCAGGAAGCTTCGCTGTAAACCAGAAAGAAATGATTTCATTAAAGTCCGAGATTCCTAATATAACTGCTGTCATACCAATCCCACAAAATTAGTCTTTAGGAGAATAAAATATGACATCAATGAGATTTGGAGCTAGTAGAGTTCATTGGAAGAGACACAATTCTCAGTCCGAGATGCAGCTCCAGGGAAGAGGTTTTAGGAAGGGACTGATGCACCTTTTCTTTTCTAGAGAAAGTGTTCAGAGCCAGGAAAGCAACAAAACAAAAAATCCAGACATTAGGATCTTCTTGTAAACTGATTGCTCTCTCTCCATAGAAAAAGTGCGAGTGGGGAGAAAAGAGGATAAACTTTCAATATTTACCAAGTCTCTGATTGTTCTTATTAGAATTCCTCAAGTCTCTGGCAGTGAAAACTTTGTTTTCCAGATATGCACAAATCTGTTAGTTGGAGCTATTTTTATGTGGGACTCTGCACAAGTTATAAATAGAAATTCTCTATTTCTCCCCATCGCAGCAATGTTGAAAAGCATTTGTTTTCTTTGTTATTTCTATACTGACATGGGACAATTTCATTCTCACACAAAAGAATGCAACTTATCCAGTTATATTTTAAAAATTGCTTTTGAAGCCTATTATGTTGAGTACTGACTGTGAATATCAGCTGTCTATGTTCTTAGACTTATAATGCAAAAAATTAAATTAACAGGTTTTTCTTTTTCAGGATATAAACCGGTCGTTTCTTTTAAGCATTCCTAGTTACTTCTGATTTAAAAGTCATGTGCTGTGAATAGCATTTCCCATATTTTCCTTGAGTTTTAGCAATATATGTGAAATTATCAAATCTGTCATATTATTTATGACATTGCTACCTACCACTTGGTCCTAACCAACAAGAAGCCAATACAAGTTCTAGAAAATTCACTCCTCATAGATTGCTTGCAAGGCTATGCTAGAATAGGAAATTAGACTTAAAGAGTCTGGGGCCAATTACATCTTTTCAGAGGAAAGAAGGCACCTACTACTTGTATAAAGACTGTACCACTAACTGGTCATTGGAAAAAGAAAAAAGCTTCAGGAAAAATTTTTTCTCCATTTCCAAAGCTCTGGCTTGGAAGAATTCATTCAAAAGAATTACGGGCAAACCTACATACTGTGGGATACAAACCAGTTCTGAAATTGAAGATGACACAGTCTGATTGCAGTGGTGTCTTGTTTAATTAGCTAAACTCAAAAAGTTGCTATAAACACCAAATCACCAAAGCCAGAGGCACAGAAGACCAAACTCAAGTGGAGAATGCTTTGTAAAAATGCAGGAAACAAGTTCTGATACATTGAGAGTGAATCAAAGTAGGAAAAAAAAGTTCAAGAGCTGTATGAACTGAGGATACAGAAAAGTGGAATGACTTTCCAAAAAGTGGTGAGAGGAGCCTTGAAGAGAGAGAAATGAACAAACGTCTTCACCAGAGAGACTTACTACACATCCCTGTTATAAAGAAGAAGCCTTCTAACCTCACCCTTTGGTGTTTGGAAAGAAAGTACCCTTTGGTGTTTGAAAGAAGTACAGTGTTTGGAAAGAAATTCCAAAGAAAGTTTGGAATTTGTCTTGGTAATGACCAGGTTTGATTAACAGCACTCCATGTTGTCTCCTGAGCATCACCAGGAGTGATCCCTGTGCAAGTATACCCCTAATAATAATAATAATAATAATAATAATAATAATAATAATAATATTGTTAATATTAATTATACAATGAGTACTTCTTCCTAAAATTAGAAGACATATCTAATGGGCCATATTTATTTCTAATCCTATCATGTTTTTTCCTAGTAGCATTTATCAACATCTGAAATATTGCATACTCAATTACTTCCTTTGTTCCTCCCACAGTGTTGAGGTTTGAATTCAGTTACATGTGAATTTCCATTCCTTTTTTTCTGATAAATGCCTACGGCTTTCTACACAGAAATCATGTGATAAATATGTGTAATGATGAAAGAATTACTACTGGTCAAGTTAGTGATCCTGAAAAGAAATGCTCTTTTACAACATAAACTATGCAATTCACTGATATGCATGACATCAAAACAATTTTAGTAGGCAGATTTCTTCTATGGTAGTCAAGTTAATATTCTGTCTAAGAAGATATTGATTTAATATTCTGTCTTTTAAGATGTCCTTTTAGCAGTATTGTAAACCACAGAATCTCACTTACAATTTTTGTAAAGAAAGATATGCTCTTTCCAGGCTAGAGAGAGAGTTACACGTGAAGCCACTTGCCATACATACAAACAACTGAGTTTGATCACTAGAATCAATATAATCCCCTAATCACAGCCAGGAGTGATCCCTGAGCACAGAGTCAGGAATTAAGTCCAGAGCTCAGTCAGTATGGCCCTCCCAAAATATAAACACCTCACTTCTCTTTCATTAATTTTCAGGGTTTTATTTGGGGGAGCACACTCTGCAATACTCAGAAATTACTCCTGGTGTTACATATAAAAAAGCACAGCATGACAGGGATTGAACCTGGTTCAACCATGTGCAAGGTAGATGTACTACTTGCCATAATAAAATTGTCTCTCCAGGGGC
>PVKC010027277.1:0-15792 GCA_004027635.1 Crocidura indochinensis | reverse complement strand
CCTTCCTTCCTTCCTTCCTTCCTTCCTTCCTTCCTTCCTTCCTTCCTTCCTTCCTTTCTTATTTTCAGGGTTCACAGCCAGCAGTGCTGGCTGCTCTCAGTGCATACTCAATGGTATGGCAAAGGATGTCCTCTATCACTCAGTCGCATCCCCTGTTTGCCTATTTTCTAAGATATGTAAGGAATTTCAGTTACCTTCAATATTTGAATATTTGCTGCATTTTATTTTTCTAATTTAATTTATAACCATTTTATTGAGGTACTGGAATTATATGTAGTAGTTACCTATAATATATTATTATAATTATATTATAGGTTAGGCTTAAGTATATGCATTAATACAAAGGTGTTCTGTGATTAAAATATAACTTTGGTAAATGTAACAAAAGTACATGAATGGTCTTAGAATATTCAGTATAAATACAATTTAATTTATTATAAAAATATAAAGCCTGTTAGCAAGCAAGCTAGGAATATACAGATTTTTCTCAGTTTAGTACAAGACAACAGTTAGCACCACGAATAATGCCATTCTCAATGACAAAGTGTGGAGAAGTTTGTCAGCACTTGGATTCTTTTTGTGAAACTGGTTTCAAAGCTATGAATTCCCTAAGCTGCTGTCTGCCCACAAAGTTCTGCATCATTTATTCAAATCTGAAAAAGAACCTAGCTGGACAGGGTATTTTTGGTAAAGTATTCAATTCATTGAGTGTTTTGTTTTTGTGTGGGGGACTGATTAGTTGTATTTTATAATATCCTACCATTCTCTTTTGGCTCACAAAGTCTCCTTTAACGTATCTACTGTGAATGTTATCAGTTTTCCTTTGTGTATGGAACTTTTTTATTCTTACTGCATTCAATATTGTGTCTTCCTCTTTGGTTTTTGTCATTCTGATTACAACATATCTTAGAGTTTTTCTCTTTGTGTCTATTTTAACTGACAACCTTCAAGTCACTAGCATATGGACGGGATGAAGTATGGGGTGAAGTTGAGTTTCTCCTCAACTCTGGGAAATTATTATCTATGATTTCTTTAGTGATTCTTTATTGAATTTGCATTCCTGCAGTTGATTCCTCTATTGTATCTCCTGAGCTCATCCCATGTTTCTCTAATGTATTGGTCATTTCTTTGAAAAAATGTTTGCATCTTTTGTTATGTTCTAAAGGTTCTTGCATCTCACCTTGGAGCTCCCTGATCTCTCCCCTCAGCGGCCCCTTTTCTGCTCCTCAGACATTCAATTGCAGTTGTGTTTTTTTAATATAAAATTTCTCTCTCCTGCACACCACTATTCATCAAAGCACTCAGTAAAATCATGAAGTGTTGGATTCAATCTAGATGCCCAACAAGAGATGAATGGATTATGAAGATGTAGTACATATACACAATGGAATACCACATAGCTGTTAGGAACGATACAATCCTGAAATTCACTGCAATGTGTAGTGTTACTGCAACTGGATGATATTATGTTAAATAAAGTAAGTCAGAAGAAAAAGAAAAATACAGGATGATATGTTGATATATAAATTTAGTATCTAGAATAATTTCATGAAGGAATTCAATGGTTTAAATGGGAGTTGTCTGGAGCATTCTTGGCCCAGAGTAGAGAGGAGAAGAAAAGAAATTGAGTGCTAAAACATTGTATATCTAAAACTTAACTATAATTTTGAAATCATAATGCTTTAAATAAAATATTTAAGAATAAATATAAAGTTTTTTATTTTAAGCACCATGGTTTACAAAATTGCTCACAATAGTTATTTCTGGCATTCAATGTTTCCCAACACCAGTTTTACCACCACCAGTGTAAGATTCCTGCCACCATTGTCCCAAGTTTCCCAATCTCCTTCAGGCCCACCCCTTGACAGTATGAATAAGATGCTTAATATTGCCTCTTACCACTAAATGGCAATGGAATTGTTGAAAAATACCTTTTTAAGAGAAAATTTGTGAAAAAAAATTGTCATAGATTTCAATGGTATCATTATGTCACTGAAGATTTACTAATCTGTTTGTTGTCTATTGCAATTTTTATATCACTTACCATGCCCTTCATTTCTGCCATAACTGAAAATAGTTTTTTCTTTCTCCTCTCATACTTTCTTGTGCCATTATTTTTCTGAGCTCATTAAACATACCCAACATGGTCTCACTACATCATTCTTTGAGAGTTTGCAGAGCTGGCTGATACTTGTAGAGCCTTCTGTGTCATTTCACTCAGAGTTTGGTGGGCTTCTATGCATCTTCCCCATTATGTTTGTTGTGCTCCTGCAATGCTTAGGATGAATCTTTGTGGCAAGTACCCTGAGAGTCTATGAGAGATTAGACTGTATGTTGCTCTTTTCCTTCTCTGCCTTCACCCAGTGAACAGGAAGTATAAATGTGAACAGAGTGAGGTGTGATGAGTAGAGCTGTCATGTGTCCATGTGGTTTAGGAGATGTGGAGGTGACCTGTTGAGAGATGGCAGGCAGGGAGGGGGGAATATGATGGAGGCTGCCAAGACACAGTTGGAAGGGAGGAGAATTGGCTTCTGGATACTAAAAGACCCAGGAAGTCAGGAAAAGTTCCTGGGGGGAGGGGCTAATGCCTAAAACCACTTGCAAGGTGGATAGTAAAACTGAGCTGAAAGGCTAGGTGGGTACTGAGCTTAGAGTCATTAGAAAGGAAGACAGCGAACTCAGAAGATGAGTAATGAAAAGGAAGTTCTAGGAAAGAAAAGGAGGAGACCTGAGGCACTCCTGTTCTCTCTGCAGCCCAGGGCTGGGGCTTTTCCACCTGATTCTGATGTGACAAGGGGTGCTTGAGGCCAACACAGCAGGAGAAGAGCAGTGAAGAGGGGAGAGCATGAAAGGAAGAAGGTGCAGATGGGGAATCAAGCCAAGTGGAGATTCATAGAGTACCAGTGAATCAAATTCACAAATGATTGCAGAAAGATGGGACCTGGGGAAGTACCTGGAATTCCCTATAAGGGTAACAGAGGGAATTTAGTGTTTAAAGAGTTTTTCCTGTCTATGCTGCTGTGACCACAGGAATACTGAAGAAGAAATAAAGTAAATAGTACTATGTAGAATTGGTCTAAAGGTTTATATTGTGATCAGTCCATAATAATAATACAGCATATAAGGTAGGTGCCATGTTCTACCCCTATGGTCCCAAACTCCACCGGGAGTGACCCTTGAGTATTATTCTGTGTGTTATCTGAACATTAATCTAAGAGCAACCTCTAAGCATATCTGAATATGACCCAAAATCAAACAAACAAACAAAAGTACATTGGAAAAACAGAGTACTGTGATCATGTAGACCCAGGTGCTTTGTTTATATCAAACACGTCTTCACACTAGGTCTTGCCAATAGAAAATGGCAAGAGTGCATGGACTCTGCCTGAAGGTACTGTCATTCCAGGTGGGAAGAAAAACAGAAAATAGACCTGTCTGTCCCACAAGTGGGAAATTTGAATCCCACAGCATACTTAATTGCCCCATAGAGACAAAAAATTCAGCTGAAACTAAAAATCAGATGAGACTAAAGCATGGAAATGGATGTCTCAGAAATTCCATGGACAGAGGCTGGAAAGGCCTCAGTCATTTTGTAGGGAAATAAGAGGCTTCATTGGAGTTAGGTCTTGAATTGGGGAGGAAGATTTTGGAGAAGGGGAAGGAGGGAATCTAGAAAGCAGGAGCTTAGTGGCCAATGTATCAGAAGTGGCTTCCGCAGCTTGTTTGAATGCATCTGGAATGTACTTACTGAGTCAGTGATGATGCTCAGGCTGGTAATGATGACAGGCATGTGTGGAGTGCTTCCAGGGGGGCAGACACTGAACTAAGTGCTCTGCATGTGTCAGCTCACCTCACAGTCATCTGAAGAGGCAAATCATTTGAATTCTTTGGGCTGCAAGTCACAGAAACTGAAGCAAATCAGATGAGCAGGAAGCCTTTTCCTACTCCTGAGACCCAGTTATCTAGACAAGGAAGCCCTGTAGTGGTAGGAACTTACCACTATTTTGCCTGTTTCTTAGTGCTCTGGGCTCCTCCTTGCTGCCTCTTTTCAAATCTGTTTTGTCTTCCCTCATAATTACAGCATATCTCCTCTGTTTCTCATTTCTCACAAGAGTCAAGAACTTTATTTTTTAGAGGCTGCACCAACTTTGTCTTTTAGCCTTTTTATTTGTTTGTTTTTGTTGTTTGGGTCACACCTGACAGCACTCAGGGGTTACTCCTGGCTCCATGCTCAGAAATCACCCCTGGCAGACACAGGGGACCGTATGGGATGCCGGGATTCGAACCACTGTCCTTCTGCATGGAAGGCAAACGCCTCACCTCCATGCAATTTCACCAGCCCCATCTTTTAGTCTTATGGCATTTGTCTTGGATTATCTTGGACTGGTGCCTCATTGTTAGGTGAAGCTGATATTAGTCTAGAGCAGTAATCATCAAACTTCCATCATGCCACTGGAGAACTTGTTAAAGGCTCCAGTCAGAGTGCTGGCAGCTACAGGTCTGGTATGAATGGAAGATTGACATTTCTAACAAACTCTCAGGTGAAAATAATGCTGTTGGTCCTGCAACTACACTAGCTGGCTCACAATTCCATGCCTGGATGACTCAATTAAGTTGTCTCCTAAAGCCCAACAATATCTACATTGTGCACAGAAAACTAAGACAGAGAGGTTCAAGTATGCAAGGTGACATCAACAGAAGGTAGCAGAGCTGAACTCTAACCCAAGCAGTCTGATCAGAGAATCTATGTCCTGACTCTCAAGCTTTCTTCCACCAAAGCAAAAATTCTGCTGCTGTCCAAGTTTCCAGTAGTTTTGCAGGAGATGGGCCAGACCGATGTGATAGCATTATGGAGGGTCTTAAAAAGCTCTGGGAAGGAGCTTAAATGTGCAACCCCCAGCAGAAGAAAATCAATATAGGTTCACAAAAGAGAATGTTTTATAAAAAATTGATCTGGGATGAAATTTCATTTGTATGCAGTTCAATAAAGTTCAATAACTAATATCAAAAGTGTTTTCCTTAAATTACAGTAAAAGCTAAAAGAATCATAAGGAAGACTATGAGAATCTGAGGTTGAGTGGCTGCAAATGAAAACCCCAACCATGCTTTAAACTGGAAGCCTGAACCACTCACTGGAGGCTCCCCCACATAGCTGAGTGTTCCAAGCCACAGTCTTCCAAGCAGCACAGAATTCCTGAAATGTGTTCCCTCTGGTCAACTCTTCTGTACCAGAGACACAGGTGGGCTACCCTGCCACACTACCACTGCACTGGAGAGAGAGAGAGAGAGAGAGAGAGAGGAGAGAGAGAGAGAGAGAGAGAGAGAGAGAGAGAGAGAGAGAGAGAGAGAGAGAGAGAGAAGGTTCCTCTGCCTCAGAACTGCCTCAAGGGCTCCAGATCCCACATCAAGCTCTGCATATAGCATCCACCATTACAGCTGAGTTCAGGGCTGGCTAACAGGCAAGGGAGGCTGGGAAAGGAGAAAGGGGGGCTTCCACTGTAGAAACCAGATGCTCTAGCCCCTACAGACCCACCAAAAGTGTTATGGGTGGAATTACCTACCCCACCACTCATATATCAAGTCCCTATTCCCTAGTCCTTCAAAATGCAAGTTAAAGAAAACTGTTAGCATGGGCTCTTATCCAATCAGACTAATGTCCTCATGAAAAGGGGGAATTTTGACATAGAATGCCAGGGACACATGCCCAGGACAAAAAGCCAGGTAGGATGCAAGAAGAATGCTGCCTCCTAGACATCAAGGAGAGAGGATTCAAGGAAACCCCCAAACCCTACAGCCTCAGTTTGATCTTGAACTTAAGCTTCCAGAGGCGTAATGAATGACCATTGTGCAGTTTGGCATTCCGTGACAGTCACTCCAGCATACCAAGGGAAGCAAGGCAGAGGGGAGAAGGTATTGGAAAGCAGAAACCCAGGGCAATCTGGTTCAGCGTTCCCCACTGCAGCTTGTTTGGAAGGGCCTTAACTATGGCCACATGTCTGGGAGGTGAAGGAGGGACAGTATTTTCTATAGAAAGATGTGTCCAGAGAATACCTCTGTCCACATGGAGAAGCCTGGAATTCTAGGTCTGTATGTTTTTGGTGTCACCAATACTGGCAGGGCCACAGTGAATTTGGCAAACGTTTCTGTCTCTGGCAGCTGGAGCTCACAAGCTCAGTGGCTCACACCAAGGGCCTGGACTCCATCCCAGGACGCTCCATTACCAGCACAAGTTGTTGCCAGGCCAGCTCTGCAACTCTCTGGGAGAGTTGAAGCACATCTCTGGGCTTTGGCTGTGAGTAACTGTGTTCTGAACAGGGACCTGAAGTCTTTGGTTTTTGTGTTTTCTCTGCTCTACTGCCCCGAGTGTTCCCTTTTCATACATGGGTTCCAGCCTCTTGTATACAGGCACATGCAAAGTGCTGAAGGCATGGCCAATGGAGGGGAAGGAGAGGTGCACAGAGGGCACTGGAGCAGCCCTTACCTTTCACTATCAGAGGCCAGTGATTCCATTAGGGGGACCTGTGCGTTCTATATCAGAGGGGAAAATGAAGATGGTATAAAACCCAATCCCTGTATGTTCTGCCTTTGTCTCTAACCTTGACCCTGGAGAGTCCCATAGCAACTGGCGCAGTTCACCAGCCACAACTGAGCCCTTCACCTAAGAGCAGTACAGAGAGGAAATGTGGGCTGAGAGGCTGGGCAGTGTGGTGTATGGGATGTCTGATGATTGTTTCCACCTCTGTCCTTCCAAAGCATGATGATACTCTTTCCAGAAATCTGCCTGCAGATCCTTGTGCTTAACTCAGACTAGAGGGACTGTCTGTGCTACCTATTCCCTATTCCCTACACATGCTTTGGGACCTTTAGTGAAGCACTTGACTTCTTAGGGTCTGCTTCTCTCTGTAAAATAGGTTTAAATTGATATTCCAGAAACTAGCACCTCACTAATATCATTATTCATAGAAGTCTTTGTATTCCAAGTCTTGGAAATCCAAGAAAGAGATGCTATAGACCGTACCTGGGGTGCAGGTTGGGGAACAGGGGCAGCATGGGGAATAGAGGTGGCTTTATGAGAAACGCAGCAGAAGACAGAGTACCCCAACATTGGCAATCTCTTCTGGAGCTTTGTAGAGAACCTATGTGGAGTGCCCCGAATCTGAGGTCTAGCCCACACAGAAGACCCTCTCAGGACATTATCAGCAACCACCTTAGCTGCTGCTTCTACCATCTAGCAAGTCCCTGAGGTTTCGTAATGCAAGTTGCCTGCAAGCCAAAACAAATCTAAATTTGGCTGTGAGTTGGGTTTTGTGCAGAGAATCAAGGTCCAAAAAGTAAAACATTCTGTCATTCAGATTGAGCTAGCTACAATTCCCCATGGAGATTCTGGCTTAAAGCTGGCTGTGTGTGTGTGTGTGTGTATGTGTGTGTGCATGTATGCATGCATGTGAGTGTGAGTGTGTGTGATCATCTGGGTTTATTGTCTAAGTGTGTACATGAGCACATTTGTGTATATGTTTATGCTTACCCTGGGTCAACTTTCACAGTGATGATGGAAGGGCAATTATCTCAAGCCTTGAACTATTTCTCTGGAACAGCCTTTCCATTATTATATGCCCAAAATTTTTCTAGTTGATGAGTATTTTAATGTTTAAATTCTTAGAGATGCTAAAATCTTAAAATCATGAAAGCTAAAACTTAAAATATTACAGAATATAGTCTTTATTTTGTATTTGTGACAACTAGAAAAGTCTTTGTGTTTCATCTTGTCTTTGGCTTTTTGTTTTAATTTTCCACTATATATCAAGGCTTTGTGATATAAGTAGTTGTTCCTAGTTGAGTTTCAGAATGACAATGTTCCAACACCAGCTGCACCGCCAATATCAACTTTACTCCACTATGTTCCAGACTTCCTTATACCTCCAGTTAGTCTCCTGAGCCGGTGCATTTTTTTTAACTTATTGCTTCACCATTAATTACAAAGTGATTCGTAATTGAATTTTAGGCATATAATGTTTGTGGCCCCATCCCTTCACCAGTGTTTCCTTCCCTACAATAACCTCCCAACCTCTCAAGCACTTTTTCCTTTATTCCTTTTAGGCACTGTGACTTTGCAGTACTATCACTGAAAGGTATCATGTTTGTCATTTTATCTCCTTTAAACACCAGAGTGATCACTTCCCTCTATCGCTGTCATAGTGGTATCTTCTCTGTCCTAACTCCCTTCCACAACTTTGGCAATCTTTCTACTAAAGGCCTGTTTTTCTGCTCTTCAGTTTTATTGTTTTTAGGCATTATTCTCTTACTATGGTTTATTTATATCCTGCAAATAAATGCAATCATTCTGTGCATTCCTCTCCCTCCAACTCATTTCGCTCAGCATCGTACTCTCCAGACCATCCATGTAGCAACAAATTTCATGATTGCGTCTTTTCTAATGACTGGATGGTAAGCACATTCAACAAGTTTTGTTGCTGCAGTTTGCTCTCATGCTTGCAGTGTTGTTGGTTCTGTAACTTATATATGTATGCCTATAGGTGTATATATTTACATTTATATTTACATTACACATGTACTTGCCTATATTTTTAATATAAAATATATGATTCATTTTTAATAAAATTATCATTATTTTATTTATTTAAATAAAATAAAATATAGCCCTCTCAATCTTTTCTTGCATGTCCAACACATGGGGATATTTTTGTTTTGCTTTGCTTTTAGTCTTAATAAATGAGATTCAGGGGGAAAAGCTCAGACAAAGCTGTCAGGCTGAAGGTCAGAGTCTCTGAGCTGAAGAGTTGTATGTGGACTCCAACAACTCCCTAGAGTTATCTACAAAGGTAGATAATTTGCCTTTCAAAGTTTTAATTTTCTCATCTTTAAAATGGGACTGTTTGGTGGAAGAAGTGACTCAAGTGATGGAGTACAAGTCTTGAATGTTGATGACCCTAAGATCATTCCCAGGCATTGAGGGGCCCCATGAGCACCACTAAAAGTTACTCTGGATGTAGTCTTATCACAGTAATGACAAAAATAAGTGAACAGGCAAATAAATAACAATAGGAGGTATGCTAATAATCATGGATTAAGCTTGCTGTCAGTATTAGCTGGGGCATTTCCAATCTTCCCAATCTCTGTGCCAATGCACAAGTATCTGTGAGTCATTAAGCCCTCTAAGAGATTAGGGGTTTCCTTTGAGATCTCAGCTGTCAGTCTTAGGTCCTCAGTCATGTCTAGAGGGTTAACAACATGGTAACAAGTTTCAGTGTGAAAGGAAAATGCAAGATTCCTGTTAAAGTATAATCAAGAGTTTCAAGACGATAACAACAGACACTGAACCAAGCCAAGGCTCCTGGTGAGCCTGCATTTCTGTGCTACTGCTTGGATCAGATATGCATCCAGCTGGCACTGCTCACAGGTATGCAGAATGATAAGCAACCTTGACAATGAAGTAGTCATCAAGACCTGCTCTGTTGTAATGTGCTGAAGGCAGTCACTCAATCTAAATATCCACAAACTAGAACCATGGACATAACTAACCATCTAATAGTTCTATAACAACTATAGACCAAAGGTCAGTGACAATGATCATGCTCTAGATGTTCATGTGCTAGAGTGGAAGAGACCTGGGAGATGAGACAGTTGCCTGTGATGTGCACAGAATCAGACTAGGTCCTAATTACTGGTTTTACTCAAACCAGTTGCCTCCCTCTGTGGCTTACTTGTTCTTAGTGTCACACATGCTAGCTGCAGAGAGACTTCATTCTTAGTGTACACATTCCATAAAACAAAATGATAGTAGGACCCAGAAATCTCTGCTTTTCCTTTTTTTTTTTGTTTTTTTTTGTTTTTGGTTTTTGGGTCACACCCGGCAGTGCTCAGGGGTTACTCCTGGCTCCATGCTCAGAAATTGCTCCTGGCAGGCACGGGGGACCATATGGGGCACCGGGATTCGAACCTATGACCTCTTGCATGAAAGGCAAACGCCTTACCTCCATGCTATCTCCCGGGCCCCTCTGCTTTTCCTTTTATTTTAGGTTTTCAGGTCACATGGAACAGTGTCCAGATGAAACTCCTGATTCTGCTCAGAGGTTGAACTAGGGGAACTTGGGGTGAACACCTGTAGTACTGGGAATTGACCAGGCTTAGCTTCATAAAAGACAAATACCCAAACCCCTATTCTATCTCTCAAATCTCAATTATTTAACATTATAAAAATTTACTGAATTCAAAATACTGACATTACTGCAAGGAAGGTCAATGCTAAATTAGTCAATTAAAGTCACATATTGTTTTTGTGTTTAATGAGAATACCTGACAATGTCCAGGAGTACTACTCCTGGCTTTGTAATCAAGCTGTTTCTGGCAAATACTCAGAGGAACATGGCATCATGGTAATAAAACACAGGACTACACAAATATAAGGCAAGTTCTCTCCAGTGAGTTACATCTCTACAGCCTTCTGCTTCTTTTATACGGGTTGAATAACTCACAAGTGATGGCAGACCAAAACTATTACCATGGTGTGCAAACCCCTTACTCATACCTGTAATTAAGCATTTGTTATCCAAACAATAGACAAGCACTATTTTCACTGAAGTCTCAATGTAGTGTGGCTGCTGGTGATCTTAGGCATCTTCTGGACTTTACTGTACTCTACTATAGCAGAATGCATGGTGAAGAAATGCAAAACTTAAGTTATGTCAGGTTTTCATTGAACTTGAACTGTATATATACTACCACCAGAGTTTATTTGCCTACATGTTGCAAGGGTAACAATCTTGACCCATTCTGGAACAAATAATATTTCTTTTGGCTATTGGTGGTTATTTAGTCAAATCATCTGGGTCAGTTTCAGGAAGCATTGGCTTTCTCCATTGCTTTGGAAAAGGGTCAAGGTAGATTAGTATGGTCTATAAACTCTCAATGACCACATTTTGCTTTTATTTACAGAAAGCAGTTTCAAGCCAGGAGCAATTTCTGAGTGCATGGCCAGAAGTAATCCCTGAGAATCGTGAGCAAAACTATTATAGTGGGGGTTGGAGTGATAGCACAGCTGCAGGGCATTTGCCTTGCAACCCAGGATGGACCTGGGTTCGGTTCCTAGCATCCCATATGGTCCCCAGAGCCAGGAGCAATTTCTGAGTATATAGCTAGGAGTAACCCCTGAGTGTCACAGATGTGGCCCAAAACAAAACAAACAAACAAAAGAACTGATATAGTGCAGTTAATGACAGAGCTACATATTGTTTTACTGACTTTACATAATCATGTTTGTTAGTAAAACTTGTGATAGACAAAAATGCTCCTCATAAGTCTCTTCAAGGTTTACATGTATAGAAATTAAAACTTACCTGACTATATATCTTTTAAGTAACAAATACACATTTAGTGACTGAATATCTAGAAAAATCAAGATTCTCATTTTAGCATAAATCCCTTCAAACATTTCTTCATATTATAATATTTTGTAGTACAAATGGTCTACAAATAAATTGCTATAAATTTTTGCACTACAAATGTACTACAAATCAATTATTACTGATTTAAGAAAATAAGTTTAGCTTTTTAGACATATTTAAACTTTTTAAACATTGCTCAGCTTTGACAAACCCCTTTAAATTCTTTATGAAGTTTTTTTTATCTGACTATTGGCCATAATATTCCTATAACTTTTCAGGAATGTTTAAAGTCAAACCTGGAATAATAAATGAGAAAAGATTCTAAACATTTTAGAACATGTATCACAAATAGAATTGAAGTTTTTGTCAGTTTTCTAAGTTTTGTGTTATCGTGCATTCTTATAGTTTAAAAAAACTTTATTTTATAGTTTAGGTGATAAGCTACAATTATGTTTGTTTATAGTATTTATATACAATTTTGCAGCATAACAAAGCCACCAAAATTCCCATGACCCTCTACCCCTCTTCCTGTATCACTATTGGTCTGACCTTTCTCTTTCCACATTTCCTCTCTGTTCATTGATCAACAGTTAAGGTATAACTGTTTTTTTGGGGGGGTTGTTTGTTTTTGCTTTTGGGTCACACCCAGCAGAGCTCAGAGATTACTCCTGGCTCTACGCTCAGAAATCGCTCCTGGCAGGCTTGGGGGACCATAATATTTGAACCACAGACCTTCTGCATGCAAGGCAAATGCCCTACTCTATGTTGCTCGCCAGCCCAAGGCATAAATGTTAATGTTAACTCCTTTTCCCCAACCTCCACAAATATTCCCATACTTTGTTAGCCTAAGATTTCCATAACCTCACTTCTCCTTCCAACCTGGCACTCTCATGTCTATAATACAAGGATGATTGTCAATTGATGCTATCCATACTATTTTTCTATAACATATATCCATACTGTTTTTCTATGCCATAGATGAGTAAGATCATCCTGTATTTGCCCATCTATCTCTGGCTTACTTTGCTCAATACAATACTCTATTTCTCTATTTCAATTCGAGTTGCCATGAACTGGGTTTTTTTTCTGGCTTTATAACATTCCATTGGCCATATATGCCATATTTTCTTTTATTTGTTCATCTATTATTGGACATTTGGGTTGCTGCCACACTGCTATTGTATTAAGAGCTTTAATGAACATGGGTTGCATATATATCTTTTTAAATTAAAGCTTTTGCATTTGGGGGTAAAAGTTGGAAAAATAGGAGCTTTGTTCTCCATCAAAGGTGGGCTGGATGACCAAGAAAATCAACTTAAGTAGAAGTGTGTAAGAGGGCTTTGCATGTGGACACAGGACTGGGAGTCCCTGAAGTGGTGCTGTGCTGCCAGTTGTGTCTTCTCATCCTTTCAAGATGAAAAACTGGTGTTTATTATTAACTTTTCCTCTTCTACTTTTCCTTCCTTCCTTCTCTCCCTTCTCCATCTCTCCCTTTCTCTCTCTTACCTATCCTCTTCCTCTTCTATTTTTCTTTCTCTTCCCTTTCTTTATTTTTCTCCTATTCTCCTTCCCTCTCTTCTTTCATTTCTCTGGCCTAAGTCTGTGCATCTTTCTAAAATGGGTTCTTTTTTTTATTATGCAGCATTCAAAAGGAGAATTTGAGTGTCTAAAGATATAAGGCAGACACATACTGTGCACAGATAGGTCATTTGAAGCAGATAAAATTAAGGAAGTTGTATTATTTCCCTCTGTTGCCAATTTTGAAAGGACTACTTGTTGGGATGGACATTCCTTTTGTGTCTATGCTGGTTTTCTTTATTTACTGAAGCCTTGCTGTCTTGACTACTGGTCTGGCTGTCTTAATAAAGTATCAGAGAAAAGAGAATTTAAATCATGAAAGTCATATCTTACAGTTGCTAGAAGTCCAAGATCAAGATGTCAGCATGATTGTCTTCTTCTGAGGAGTATAAGAGAGTATCTGCTCTTTGCCTCTCTCCCAAATCAGTAGCAGGGGTTAACCAGTTCACAGAAACCTGACATGTACTTAATATATGCCATTCTCTGCATTTAGTCTCTATATAATAGCTTCCATAATTTTGTACTTGGATCTGAAAAAATCTTTTGAATTTGGGGGCCAAACCTGATTATGTCCAGGACTTTCTCATGGCTCTGTCCTCAGCAATCACTCCTGGCAGTGCTTGAGCAACACACTCCATGCAGGATATCAAACCTTGTGCTGGCTGAATTAAAGGTGTGTCTTAGTCACCGTCTTAACACAATAGCTAAAACATTGTGTTAACTTGTGCTGAACTAATTTGACTACCTCCAACACACTGTGCTAATAATATTTAATCAACCATTTCACAACTTGAAAAGGTGGTGGTAGTGAGAGACCATAAAAACCCAAATTATAGATGGAATAGCAGAAGGATAAAAGATATTGAAAGCCTCCTGAGACAAGCAACAGAAACTCTAAACAGCTAGCAAAACCAAAATGGGTTGAATTGCTTTAGCAGAGAGTAAAGAGAACACTAATCAGCTGATCTCCCTAGAGTGCCAATGGTGAATTAGAAATGCACCCATCCCCAAGTGCCAGTAATATAATGGGAAAGTAGTAAAGGGCTCTCATCATGCTTAATGAGTAAAGATAGTACCCTTGAAGATTCACCAGTACTAGCTACTTCTCAGCTAAGGCTTTAGAAAAGAAGTGTTGAAGATATTTAATGAGCTCAAAGAAACTATGGTACGCATACAGAGCACAATATCTTATGAGAATAAAAATGAGAAAACTAAAAAAATAAATGACAGAAGTATTTGGTAGATAAATAGGAAACATGCAATCTCAGAGAGCCATTGCAAGCATGTCACCATATCCATCCCAACAACAACACCCACTACAAAGGGAATTATAAATGAAAGAGAGGTTTTATGCTTTAATTTTTTTCATAACAATCTAAGTTAATTATATTGTGCCTCATAAGGGACAGGCTTGAGAAGTGGGTGAAAAACTAGAGATATATCTGGATGGATGTTCACACTGATGGTGGTATTAGTGTTGGAACACTGAATGCCTGAGACAACTGCTTTATAAAGAACTTTGTAAATCAAAGTGTTTACATAAAGTTTAAGAAGTCCTTTTAAAAAGTTCACTTTATACATCAACAAACTATAATTCAGTGAATAGATGGTAAACTTTTTTCACTAACTGGGAAGCTAATAACTTAAAAGCTTTAAAGCAAAATGCAAATTTTTGCTACAAAATATTAGATAGAAAATATTTAATAAAGATATACCCTAAAGTTGTAATCATTTTCAAAATAAAAGTGAAATTATATGCACAGTAAACTTATTAAGGCATTTTAAAATTATGGTCTCTATTAAAGTCTCTTTCTAATATATGATAATTCACTTAAGATGTGAAAGTACTCTAAGAGTTTTAAATATTAAAAGTAAAGCTTTAAGTTTTCCTAATAATTTATAAATTCTTTAGAAACTATGGAATCAATAGATATTAGATAAAAATTTTATTCACTTCTGAATATGACCTTGATTAAATACTTAACTCCTATTATTTTCTCATGTTACCTCAAAAAGAGTAAAAACAGTGTCATATTGACAGATCATTATTGTCAGATTGATAACAGAATGAGGATAAACAAAGTGGTGATGATATGGTCATGAAGAAAATGACACCTATTTTTGGTAAAAATGTTTGAAAAGTTAATTGCAGTGAAGTAGAACGAAGATGCCTTAAAATCTTTTCCAATTAATACTATTAAATATACTAATTATAAAAAACTCACTGGAAGATCTTAGCAGCAGAGTACAGCAGTTGAGAAAAAAAAAAACAATGAGCTACAAGATGAGATACAGAAACCTTTAGACATCAGTAGAATATGGGAAAATGCACCAAAATACATGGACAGCAGAGGAAAGAACTTTGGGATGAATTAAAGAGGAACAACCAAAGAATCATCATGGTCCCAGTATTCTAAGACAGCAATTCCAATGAAGATGCATTAGTCAAGGAAATTATAGATGAGAAGTTTCTAGCACTGAGGATAGAGTGCACCCAGATTCAAAATGCCCAAAGTTGGTTACCAGTTAAAAGAGAAAAATACCCAAGACATATCCGAATCAGAATTATAAAAGCCTAGGCCAACCTTCATGGAAAATAATATGGAGATTCCTGAAAAAACTGGAAATTGAGCTCCCATATGACCTAACTATATCATTCCTATGGATATATCCTAGGAACACAAAAATACAATACAAAAATGCCTTCTTCAATCTATATTCATTGCAGCACTATTTAAAATATCCAGACTTTGGAAACAACCAAGATGCCCTTCAACAGATGAATGGCTAAAGAAACTGTGGTACATATACA
>PVKC010027276.1:0-15803 GCA_004027635.1 Crocidura indochinensis | reverse complement strand
CCTATATTCATTGCAGCACTATTTACCATAGCAAGACTCTGGAAACAATCTAGATGCCCTTCAACAGACGAATGGCTAAAGAAACTGTGGTACATATACACAATGGAATACTATGCAGCTGTCAGAAGAGATGAAGTCATGAAATTTTCCTACACATGAATGCACATGGAATCTCTCATGCTGAGTGAAATAAGTCAGAGAGAGAGAGAGAGAAAAACACAGAATGGTGTCGCTCATCTATGGGTTTTAAAAAAAATGAAAGACATTCTTGAAATAACAATAATTTTCAGACACAAAAGAGAAAAGAGCTGGAAGTTCCAGCTCACCTCATGAAGCTCACCACAAATAGTGATGAACTTAGTTAGAGAAATAACTACATTTTGAACTGTCCTAATAATGAGAATATATGAGGGAAATGGAGAGCCTGTCCAGAGTCTAGGCGGGGGGTGGGTGGGAGGAGGGAGATTTGGGACAATGGTGATGGGAATGTTGCACTGGTGATGGGTGGTGTTCTTTACATGACTGAAACCCAAACACAATTATGTATGTAATTAAGGTGTTAAAATAAAAAAAAAGAAAAAAAACTATGAATAATTTTTTTTGTTTTTGTTTTTTTGTTTGTTTTTCGGCCACACCCGGTGACGCTCAGGGGTTACTCCTGGCTATGCACTCAGAAGTCGCTCCTGGCTTGGGGGACCATATGGGAAACCAGGGGATTGAACCATGGTCCGTCCTAGGCTAGCACAGGCAAGGCAGGCACCTTACCTCCAGCGCCACCGCCCAGCCCCATCTATGAATAAATTTCTATGCATGCTGCACATATCTTATTTTGAAGTGATAAAGCATATCTGAAGCAGATTAAATATTTAAAATGAAGAATGAACAAACTTATCAATAGTGGGAACTATGGGCATACTTTTGGCAGGCCGTAGTTTAAGGACTCTGGCCTGAGACTGAGAGGAGGAGTTGAGAAACAGAAAGAAGGAGGGGAGTTGGAGAGTGCAGCACACATCCCTGACATGCACACTGCGAGCTGGGATGAGTTGGCTGTTTATCAGGACAGGCAGCACAGCAAAAACATCAACTGGGTCAGATAAATGTCCTTGGTGGGCCAAATGTGGCCCTGGGTCCTAGTCCGAGGACTCCTGATTTACACTCTTGTCAAACAGCAACTGGTACCTAGGCTACATATGCCTCACCAAATATCATCCACACACTCTCGCTTATCCTGGGTCAGTTTTCCCCAGAGGTTTGTATGCTTTGTTAGTTATTTTTAAGAACAGGTTTTTATTTATCTCTGTTTACTTTTTATTTGGAAGAATATGGTAAGGTGACAATAATGGCTGGTTATGGGGTTGTATCCCTCGTGTGTGTGTGTGTGTGTTTGTGTGAGCATGTATGTGTGTGTGTGCAGAGTACCAATCCTCAGTGCTGCTCAGGGGCTGGATCCACTCCTAGCCAGGTTCAGCCTGGTAATGTGAGGTTGACAGTTTGGTGTGTGGGTGGGGAAGTGGTGGGCACAACCTTGGGAGTACGGGGGTGGGGGGAGTATAGCCATCTCTCGGTGGGTCTGTTGTTATCAATCTCTTGTTCCCATCAGCAATGGCAAAAAAATGGACAATTCCTTCAAAAAGATTTGATGCATATATAAGCAACTATATATGTATATTGAGATATAGTGTTTATAGTTTTAACACAAGAACAGCGAATTACTTTTTCATTTAATAATACGTCATGGAGTTCATTGGGCATCAATCTATATTGAGATTCCTTATTTTTTTAATGGTTATAAATAGTATTTATATTTCATGTTGTTTACTTGAATGTCATCCATCTTTTGCTTTTATAAATAGTGTTATTAATAACACTTTATGTATTTCATTTTACTGAGTATTTGTAGAATAAAAACAAGTGAAATTAATAGATCCAAAGGTACAGATTTCTTCATTATTTACTGCCCAATTGTCTTTTCCATGTGTTGTGTGGGGCCAGTTTCCTTTTAACGCTGAGAAGTATTTTTAGTGGATTTTTCCCATAGCAATAATCTTCTACTGGGGTGTCCCAAGCAGTACTCGAGCTTTGGGGAACACTCTGGATAATACTGGATCCAGTGGTGCAGATCTGACAGTTTGGAGGTCTGCAGACGACATTGGTACTGAGAGAGCTGAACTTGAGGCCTACCACATGCAAGTTCTGTCCCAGACTTCAATCTAATCACTTAAAAATAATATTTCAGGGGCTGGTGAGGTGGCGCTAGAGGTAAGGTGTCTGCCTTGCAAGCTCTAGCCAAGGAAGGACCTCGGTTCGATCCCCCAGTGTCCTATATGGTCCCCCCAAGCCAGGGGCAATTTCTGAGCACTTAGCCAGGAGTAACCCCTGAGCATCAAACTGGTGTGCCCCCCCCCAAAAAAAACAAACAAAAAAAGAAAATAATATTTCAGTATAGCTTTAAACTGCATTACTGGGCCAGAGAGATCATATAGGTGTTAAATCACCTGGTTTCATATAGTTGACCTGAGTTTGATCTTCAGCACCATATAGAGTCCTCTAAGCCCTGCCAAGAATGATCCTTGACTACAGAGTCAGGAACAAGCTCCAAGCATTTTCAGTAGTGACCCAAATCCTAAAAATCTGCACCTCTTTCTTTATGAGTTAGGTTCAATAATTTTCATATATTTAGGAACCTTTTGTTTTCTCTTTCCTATGAGCATTTTTTCATATCCTTTGTTTATCTTTTTAACAGTTTGTCTTCTTATTGATTTGCAGAGTTTCTTTAGAATTTTGGGGTTCTTTTAGTTCCTAGGAAAATTAGACCTTAGATTATAGCAAAAGTTGCAAGTACTTGGGGGCCAGATAGATAGCAAAGTGAGTAAGGCATTTGCCTTTCACACAGTCAACCCAGGTTGGTTTAATCTCTGGCATCCCATATTGTACCCCAAGTCTGCCATAGTGATTTCTGAGCACAAAGCCAGGAGTAACCCCTTAATGCCTTCCGGTGTGTCCCAAAAACCAAAAATAAAAGTTGTAAATACTTTTGTCTCATTTGTTCTTTGTATCTTAAAACTATTGCATAAAAATAAATTTATTTTCTTCATATATATAAAGAAGCTTGCTGCAAAGGTAACTTTCACTCTATTTCTAGCCAGTTGTGTGAAGAGTCTTAAGAGCATGCAATATTAACATTCTTTGGCCCTAGAGACATACTATTAGATCTTTAACATCAATAGAAAACCTCAGGTTTTTATTTTACTTTTTTTAAAATAGAATCTTTATTTAAGCACTATGATTACAAACATGTTTGTAGATGGATTTCAGTCATAAACAGAGCATCCCTCTTTACCAGTGCAACATTTCCATCTCCAAGCACCCCCTCCATCCTTCCCAACCCATGCCTGTATTCGAGACAGGCATTCTCAACATTTTTTTCTTTGTGGTAGTTGGAAATCCTCCCACGAAATGCTCCCTAGCAACAGGACTCATGCAGGTCATTACTGGCCAATTGAGCCTGCAGTTCAGTGCAATGGCCAGACAATAACACACTGTTTGGACTCTCTGGTTCCAGGAGTCACTTAGGAGACTTGGAGACTCTCTGGGAATTTTTATAGTCACTTGTACTCAACAGTGTTTGTGGGAGATGAGGAGTCCATGGTTGTGGTCAATGATGCTAAAGGACTATGTGGTGCCAGGAATCCACCTATAGCCAGCAGTATGCAAGGCAAGAGCCTTAACTTTGTACCATAACTCCAGATTCTAAACAACTTTTTTAGTCAAACAATGTACAACTGTCTGTACCTTGAATAGGGCTATGCTAGGGGAAGTAGTGGACTTTGCTTTCTCTATGACAAGGAAGATGTCACCACTGCCATGCCTAGGCAGGTTAGCTGAGAATGCAGGTGCATTTAGAAGGTTGGCTCTCATGGAGGAGTAGGTGTGGGGGTTAAGAAGCAGGAGGTTGTGTGTTAATTGTTTAGGGTGCAGGTTGAGGGCAGCTATTTTTCTGTAACATGGGAAAGAACGAGAATATAAGCCAGAGTCTGCAGCAGGCAGAGACATGCAGGTGGAGTTATAGAAATGTTTTCATTGCCCAGGAGTGCCTTCTCTGTTCCTTGCTCCCCCTGCAGCTGTTTAGCAGTCTCTGTTGGGAAATCAGGAACAAAAATAATTCAAAGGTCTTTGCAGTAACCTTGGAGGAACCACATTCAAAGGCAGTTGTGTCAGGGTTTCAAAGTCTTCAAGTGAAGCATTAATAGCATTTGTGCCCCCAACCAGCCCCCAGCTCTGGGAATAGCATTTTGTAAAAAGCCAGTGGCATAGAGCAGATGTGTCTCCTTTCCTTTGTGAGACGTACAATCTATTACCAAGTCCCCTCTGCCACCTGCTAAATATAACTTGAGTATGTCTATTTTTCTCTCTTCCCACTGCTACTCTCCCAGGCAGTCACAGTTTTCTATAGCATAGACTTCTGTAGTAGCTCCCTCTTTTAGGGACAGGACCAAGGTGTAGCTGAGCCTCAAACCTGATGCTGAAATTGTAGTTCATATGACCATGGTCTGGAGTACAAGGGGTGCACAAGAGGTGTGTGTGGGGTCTGTAACTCTTTTCCCTACTTCCCTCTCTTAATTTCCCATTCCCCATATCTCATGCCTTTCTCAGGGATTACTGACTTTGGGATATTTGTACTGTTTTGAAATATTTTCAATATATATATACAAAACAAATACATATAAAAAGTAATATAATACACACTGCTTTAATATTTTCCATTCTACTTATGAATTTCTTTCCTCATTTTTTTTTGGTTTTTGGGCCACACCCAGTGATGCTCAGGGGTTACTCCTGGCTATGCACTCAGAAGTCGCTCCTGGCAGGCATGGGGGACCATATGGTAACCGAGGGATCGAACCGTGGTCCGTCCAAGGCTAGCGCGGTAAGGCAGGCACCTTACCTGCAGCGCCACCGCCCGGCCCCTTCTTCCCTCATTTTTCATTAATGAGCTATAGAGAGGATTATTGGCAAGACATAAAAATATATGACTAAAAGAAATGCATAGATGTTTCATAGAGTATTTTGTAGTATACTGAACAAATTTTATATACATGTACATTAATTTTTTAATATGTAGTTTAGGTAACAAGATGCCAATAGTGTTAATGTCTATGGTTTTGATATATAATTTCTGTGCCCCTCACCACCAAATGCCCCAAATACTCCAATAACTGTCCCTATGTCATCTCTAGTCCCTCTTGATCCTCTCACCCTCTTTCTAACCCCTTTCCCAATCTCAATTCTTTATCCAAGACCAACAATTTGTCAATGATGCTGTCTATTACCTTGATTTGTTCCTAGCTATACCACAAATGAATGAAATAATCTGATATTTGTTCTCTCTGATTTATCTCACTTACCATGATACTCTCCATGACCTGCCAAAGTGTGTGGTTCATAATGCAGCTCATTGCATGATTTCATCTTCCTTATAGTTGCATAATATTCCATTATGTATAAGATCAATTTATCTATTGCTGCACATTTGGATTGTTTCCATATCTTGGCTATTGTACTAAGTACTCCAAATGAAAATAGCTTTATATATAATATAAATATTTGGAATTTGGGGGCCATACCCAGCAGTGCTCAGGACCTACTCCTGAAACTTCTTTGTATTCGGGATTCAGAGATCACTCCTTGCAGTGTTCAGGGGTGCTGGGACCTAGTTGAACCTGGGTCAATTACACTTGAAGCAAGCTCTCTACCTACAGTACTATTACTCCAGCCACTGTCCGCCTTTACTCTTTTAGCATGTATGTGCAGATTCTTAATGTTTTCTTTAGTTGCATGTGTTTCTTTGACTTTCAAAGAAATAAAATTTATCTAAAAGTATTGTCTTGTGATCTACTCCCCTCTCCCTACTAGTTTGCCATATGTTTTGGGAATTGTCTGCATTGTTGCAGGAGCTATGATTCATCTGTTTTCACTGCTTTCAAAACCATACTTTATATGATAGCCAGAAAAATATCTTAAAGACACAAGTAGAATTATTTGTCACTCCACTACATAAAATCCTTCAGAAGCATTCCACTAGTCCAGAAATAGAAACACTGGTCAACCACCAAGTTCTCACACTCTCCATGATCTAGCCCCAACTACCTCTTGGGCAGATCTTACTCCCTCACTGATGTCCATTTCCAGCTCTCCTTGTGGTTTCTTCCTTTCATCCAGACCATGCACACACTTCCAGATTCTGCTTTTCTTTCCCCACCAGGTTGGCTATTCTGGCAGGAACTTCAGGTTCTGTTTAAACATCACTTCTCAAAATAAATGGTCAGCACTTCCCAATAGAAGCCAAGGGCTTCTTATTTTGCTTCTTTCCCACCATGGTTTTTTTCCATCATTAATCATAATATAGTTATAATCTATTTATTTGTGCATTTCTTTTGATATTTGTTTAATGAACACCTCCTTAGGATCATATCTATTATAGTACATCTAATCTAGATCCCTGATTCCAAATAATTAGTCTTCAATATGAAAAGAAGCTGGGAAAACTTGGTACAGTATGGACAAAAAAAGTGCTGAGTTCATATATTCTGAGTCAATTCTCTGTTGTTAAAAGCTGTTTTAAAATGAAGGTGTAGGGGCTGGAAACAATAGCACAGTGGGTAGGACATTTTCCTTTCACACGACAGACCCATGTTCTATTCTCCACATCTCATATGGCTCCCTGAGCCTTCAGGAGTTATTTCTGAGCACAGAGACAGGAATTACCCCCTGAGCACTGTCAGGTGTGGCCAAAATAAAAAAATAAGGCCTGAGGAGTTACAGGGGTTAAAGTACTTACCATGCAAGCCACAGGAGTGATCCCTGAATGCAATATCAGGAATAAGCCCTGAGCACCATTGGAAGTGTCCCCTCATAAAAGAGAAAACAAAACAAAATAGTTAAAGATCATTCAAAAGATTCTTCAAGAATGCATGTCAGTCTTGATATGATCAAATGAAGATGCTAAGCTTTTGTATTTGCTGGCCCAGAGAAAGTGACCAGGAAGCAGCTTAGTAGAGTAAAACTAATGCTAAATTTGAAACGTAAGTGACAGAGCAATAACTAAAACACTGAAACCACACTGTCTTAACTTCTTGCTAAAGTACTTTTGGGGAGATGAATTAATTTAATGCTCCTAAAATCTATAAGAGGGAAGGTCTGTATTGTCCCCATTTTTTAAAATCAGGAGGTTAATGTCCAAGGCAATGAAAAATCTTGCTAGAGTTTATACAATTGAAAAGTGGCAAAACCAGGCTATGCCCAGCCAATGTTACTCTAGCATTTTTCATCACTATGTTCTCTTGAATTTTAATAACTTCATTCAATGATTTTTGTGACAAAAATAAATGAGAGTTATACCAAAGTTCAAACAAAGAGCTCTCTCAGCCTTTGGAGTGAGGGTGTCAGCTGGAGGAGAGTGGGTGTAGAGATAGATGTCTGTCTCCTGTAATGTTTCAGTTGGTTCCTAGAGGTGAACTGAGATTCATAGGAAACAACACTGGAAATGATGATCTCCATCATCCAGGATATGTCCAAAACATGGGGGGGGGTAGGGATAGGGGGTGTCATTAGAGAGCAACAGATGAGTGTGGAGAAAGGTTGTAAAGATAAACCCTAGTTAGAATGTGGAGGGTTTTTCAGGAGACTTTTGAAGATTCTAGATTTTTAAAATTTTTGTTATTATTATTATTTTCGTGATTGGGCCACTCTTGACAGTGCTCAGGGGGCAACTCTAGACTTTGTAATATCGAAGCACTCCTAGCAGTGCTTCAGGGACCACGCTGTGACAGGGATCAGACCTGGACCTCCTGCTTGCAAGAAAGTCTGGTGAGCTAGCTCTCCTGCCCTGGAAGTTTCTAGGCTTTGAAGAAGGACTCTGACTTAGATAAAGGCATTGCCATACAGAATATATAGTATATTCTTGTCCCAGCAACATATGGAGCTCAAATGCTACACGGAGGAAGATTGAATGACACTCATCCTCCACCTACTTGCAGTCATGTGTTTTCATAAAGCCTGAAGGTTTCATAAAGACCTCTGAGATTCCCATATATAGAAAAATATCTGATGACTGGGGAGCTTGAAGGAGGCAGGTTGTAGAAACAAACAGTAAGGGATTCCCAAGGATATGGTTAAACAGAAAATAGAGATCAGTTATAGTACCTCAGGGTAGTAGGAAAAGCTGAATCTAGACAAAAAAGGTGACTCTAGAACACATTGTCATCTGATCACCCTTCCATATGTGCTGTGGCAGAAAAGAGACTGTGGTCCCGGAGAGATAGCACAACGGCGTTTGCCTTGCAAGCAGCCGATCCAGGACCTAAGGCGGTTGGTTCGAATCCCGGTGTCCCATATGGTCCCCCGTGCCTGCCAGGAGCTATTTCTGAGCAGATAGCCAGGAGTAACCCCTGAGCACTGCCGGGTGTGGCCCAAAAAGAAAAAAAAAAAGAAAAAAAAAGAGACTGTGTATTCTGGAGGATAGATACTCATGCTCCTTGCATACCGATGTGACTGACAGGGTGGGGTGGCCCATTCTGGTCCCAGTTTGTGTGTGTCATGAATTCAAGTTCATCAGAACATGCAGGTGGCAATCCCTTTGTTTAAATCCATCCTATGGTAGAGGTGAGGGAAAAGGAAAGACATCTATCCTGAAAGGCAAAGGAGATTCAATTCCTGAATATGTATCAGCATCCCATGAAATTCCCAGAAATTCTAGAAATCATTGACACAAAAGATTACAATTCTTATAATAGATGGTAACTGAACACACAAAACTTCAGATATAGTAAGAATAGGCTAAGTCAGTCCGGAGAGATAGTACAGAGGTAAGTTGTTTGCCTTAGGTGCAGAAGGATGCTGGTTCAAATCCTGGCATCCCATATGGTTCCCCAAGCCTGCCAGGAGTGATTTCTGAGCATGAAGCCAGGAGCAATCCCTGAGCACTCCCGGGTGTAAACGCCCAAAATAACAAAATAAAATAAAATAAAAGATTAGGCTAAATCCATTTTCTCCAAGTTTATCCAATTGTTCTAGCATTCCACACAACATGCCAAAAACCTGAGACATTATTGGCAATCTGCATTTCTCCATTCCAGATTTCTCTACATAGTTGCACACTGGACATCTCCACTTGGATGATCCACAGGATTGGAATCTTAATCTGCCAACAATTGAATTCATTTTTTTCTCTCTGTCCTTTTCTACTTTATATGGCATCTTTATCTCGACACAACTTTCTCCCAACAATTCACACTGAAAGAGTGTGTGTCATATTCTAGTCCAACCCCCATATTCTTTCCACATGGTCTAGTCTATTTGCTATACTTGCTTGCATATTTTCTCTCTTTAGCTTCATGTTCCAATTGAATCCATTATTTTCTCTCTGACCTCTTCTCCTCCATATGGCGCCTTTATCTTGACACAACTTTCTCCCAATACTTCATATTGGATTGTGTGTCTATTCTATTCCTATGTTCACTTCAACCCCCATATGCTTTCCACAAGGTCTAGTCAATTGGCCATACTTGTTTGCATATTTTCTCTCTTTAGCTCCGTGTCCCATCCTTAGATCAAGTCCTCATCATCTTCATCCAAAACCTTCCATTTCCTTTTCCTACCTCCAACCCACTTACTAAGACCAACCAATTGGTTAACACCACATCCATCACAATTGTTCTCAAAATTGGAGCATGAACTTCCTTGAATTTTTTAAAATCCTGCATCATCATCAAATAATGGGGCTGTAGGAGTTAAGGTACTTGCCTTATTTGCAGCTAGCCCTCTTTCAATCCCTGGCACTAGATGTAGACCTTTCAGTACCATTAAGTACTTCCAGAAGAGACCTCTAAGCACAGAGCCTTGTATATAGCCAGGTGTATCCATCATCTTACCCATGTAAACATAAACCCATAAACATGTATCAAATAAAAATGGATCATGGCTGGCCCAGAGAACATACCCTGTAAAAAACCATGTACATGAAAACTGGAAGGAGTTTGCTGACCCCATCTGACATCAGATCTGAATGAGAGTAGTCTCTGATCTCTTTGTAGGATAAAAAAAAAAAAGACTGATTACTTGTCATTTTTTTGAGTGGGGGGGGTCTATTTTATACCATTCAGAAGCTTTAAACTTTGTTTCAACAAAATCTTTAGATATTTTTCTTTTGTGGTTTTCCTTAGAAATTTCTTGTTCCTGTTTTGATTATAAGCATTTTTCTTTCCTTTTCTTTTTTTGTTTGTTTGTTTTTGGGCCACACCCGTTGATGCTTATGGGTTACTCTTGGCTATGCACTCAAAAATAGCTTAGAAATCATTATGCATTCAGAAACATGGCTTGGGGGACTATATGGGACACCAGGGATGGAAGTAAGGTCCATCCTGGATCAGCTGCATACAAGGCAAACGCTGTACCACTGCACTATTACTGATTATAAATATTTTATAAAAGTGGTCAAAAACATTTTTATATGTTGTCCTATAATATTATTTCTCACATTCAGGAATTTAATCTATTTAAATTTATTTGTGCATATGATGTGAAGTAATGATCTACCTTCATTGACTTTCCATTTGGTGGTCCGTTTTCCTAAAAAAAAAAAAAATAATCAATTTCTTCTTCTCTGATTTAAAATGCTACCTTCATCATTCGCTAAATCCAATCATGCATTTTGGTGTATTTTTGTTTTTATTTGTTTGTTTTGCTATTGTTTTGGGCCACACCCAGTTGCACTCGCGGGTTACTCTTGGCTCTGCACCAAGAAATCACTCCTGGCAGGCTCGTACAGAACCATATAAGATCATGGGTTAGCCCGTCAATGCACTACCTGCTGTGTTATGGCTCAGACCCCACATTTTGGTCTGTTTCTTCACTCTGTCCTATAATCTACTTTTCTATTTATGCACCAATATCGACTGGTTACTTATGTTTTTTGAAATTTACCATATAGTTTCTTCCATTTAAAAATTTAGGTCCTGGGGCTGGAACCATAGCACAATGGATAGGGCTTTTGCTTCAAATGTGGCTGACCAGGGTTCAATCGCCAGCACTCTATATGATCCCCGGAGCCTGCCACGAGTAACTTCTGAGCACAGAACCAAGAGTGGCCCCAAAATCAAACAAAATATTTAGCTTCTGTATCTTATTAAGAATTATAGGGCCCGGAGAGTTAGCACAGTGGCGTTTGCCTTGCAAGCAGCCGATCCAGGACCAAAGGTGGTTGGTTTGAATCCCGGCGTCCCATATGGTCCCCCGTGCCTGCCAGGAGCTATTTCTGAGCAGACAGCCAGGAGTAACCCCTGAGCACCGCCGGGTGTGACCCAAAACCAAAAAAGAAAAAAAGAATTATGTACAGGGGCCAGAGCCATAGTGCAGTGGTAAGGCGTTTGCCTTACATGCTGCTGATCCAGAATGGACCTCGGTTCCATCCCTGTTGTCCCATATGGTCCCCCAAGCCAGGAATGATTTCTGAGTGCATAACCAGGAGTAACCCTTGAGCATCACCGGGTGTGGCCCAAAAACCAAAAAAAAAAAAAAATTATGTGTAAAATAACTTGATTTTATATAAACATTACCATTAAAGGATAGATTAATTTAGGCAATTGAATAATTTTATGCTGCAACTTTCATGTGATTTCTCAAGAACTCCTATTAGGAGTAATATTAAATAGCAATCATTTTATAAATACCAATATAAATATTTTTTGAATTTGCTATAGGATAACATACCTTTATTACTGAGAGAAATTGTATTATTACTGATGAGGGCAGCCAGAAATATTTGCACATAGTTAGCTTTTGTTTAAACACTAAAAGTCATTAATTATGGATTTGTATCTCCTCTGAATTTATTTACTTCTTTTTTAATAGCTTGTATAATAGCTCTGGCAAATTAAAGTTAAAAAAATATTTGAGTTTCTCAATTCAGAGGTTTTTCTAGAATTTATTATAATTCCTCAATAGAGAATTATTTAATTAATTTATTTATAGATAAAGCTGCTACCTCTCATATTTACACACAAATTATAATAGACTAACAGGTTAATGCTAAATGAGAGATTACATCTCTGCCATTATTTTAATATTCTTGGGTTTTAAATGCTTCTTTAAAAAATTGAAATAAAGGGGCCCGGGAGATAGCATGGAGGTAAGGCATTTGCCTTTCATGCAAAAGGTCATCGGTTCGAATCCTGGTGCCCCATATGGTCCCCCGTGTCTGCCAGGAGCAATTTCTGAGCATGGAGCCAGGAGTAACCCCTGAGCACTGCCGGGTGTGACCCAAAAACAAAAACAAAAACAAAAAAAAATTGAAATAAAAAATTACATTTTATGTTTCCAAGCATTTCACTAGAAAAGTTTGCTAATTCTTTATTAATCAAAGTCAGGATGCAAAAATGAAATAAAGTCATTTGTATTTTTATAACAACAGTTTTTTCTAAACAAAGACTATTCCAAATGGAAAATTCTTAAGGGATTTAAAGAAGATATTACTTACTCAATTTTTGGTGTCAAAATTTATATATCTAATGTATGACTCAGCAATCTCTTCTCAGAAGTTATTGTGTTAATGTGGAAAGATATAAGTACAAGAATGTTCATCTTCACACAGTTACCAAAGAAAGCCAAATACATAAACATTCTAAAGACTTAACTAAGAATGAAAGATTGATAATTTACTGTTATTATGACGGAATGCTATGGAAATAAACAGGCAAATAGGTATATTTGGCTTTCTCTCCTTTTTGGTAAAACTAAACAAATATACCAAAATCAAGAATATAACAAGAAGGGGCCCAGGAGATAGCATGGAGGTAAGGCGTTTGTCTTTCATGCAAAAGGTCATCGGTTGGAATCCCGGTGCCCCATATGGTCCCCCGTGCCTGCCAGGAGCAATTTCTGAGCATGGAGCCAGGAGTAACCCCTGAGCACTGCCGGGTGTGACCCAAAAACCACAACAACAACAACAACAAAAGAATATAACAAGATGCAGAATATTTTAGTCTTTCACGAGAGAGACTTGTTGGTGCTGTGTCAGAGCACCTTGTTGAAGTATGTGTGTGTGCGTGTGTAGGGTTAAGCAGTTGATCTACTCAGCTCAACTTCAGTGGTCCCATTTGCAGTGCAGAAATAGACTGTAATGAAATAGTGCAATGCTAGATATTGCATTCAACCTCACATAGTGTGAGGCAGGCACTCTACCACTGAGTTACAACTCTTGGCCTGGGGAAAAAAATTTGTAGTAAAATATTTGCAAAAATATAGGTAGCTTAGGTTGAATGTTTCTGTGTAGCATAGATATTGGCTGGAACTAACAAGATCCACTCTATTTTGCATGTGTTAACTTCTGAAGTTAACCTCGGATTCAAGATCCATCTTACAAAGACCACAAGAGAAGAACAGCACTGCAATAAAGCATGGGAGTTTATTTACTAGCATGCTGGGGTCATCACTGTAAGGCAACAACCCCTTACTGAGGATTCAGGCTCCTTTTATAAAGTTACAGACCATCACGGTTAACCTTATGAGTTTATTGGCTGTTATCTAGGTTGTTTCCTTTAATGGCTCGATATCTAGAATGGAATATTGTTGTTTATAGGGTTTTGGGGTCTATGTCTGAAGGAGTAGAGGAGGAGCTCAGGCGCCCATTGAGCACTGTGACCGTGTCAGCCTGCAGCTCCCAGATGTTTCTAGCTTATCTAGTTGAAGTGGTAGAGAAGGGGCTTGGGTGCTCATTGGACACTCCTGACCTTGTCTGCCCACAGGCCGCAGGTTCTGACCTACTCTTTGTTTCTTCTTCTTCCTTTTTTTTTTTTTTTTGGTTTTTGGGTCTCACCCGGCAGTGCTCAGGGGTTACTCCTGGCTCCATGCTCAGAAATTGCTCCTGGCAGGCACGGGGGACCATATGGGGCACCGGGATTCCAACCGATGACCTTTTGCATGAAAGACAAACGCCTTACCTCCATGCTATCTCCCGGGCCCCTACTCTTTGTTTCTTATACTTGAGCCTGTCATGACTGTACTGGGGTTCACAGCAAAGCTAGGTTACAGTTAATTCTAAGTCAAACTTTAGATCCTAACACATGGGACTGGTCATTTAAAAGAAATTTTTTTCCTACAGCCTTTATTTTCAGGAGAACAATTTAGCATGTGTTCAAAGGCAATAATTGACATTTCTTTTTTTTGGGGGGGGGGTCACACCCGGCAGTGCTCAGGGGTTACTCCTGGCTCCATGCTCAGAAATTGCTCCTAGCAGGCACAGGGGACCATATGGGGCACCGGGATTCCAACCGATGACCTTTTGCATGAAAGACAAACGCCTTACCTCCATGCTATCTCCCAGGCCCCAATAACTGACATTTCCTTGCAGACATTGCTTACTTATTCTGTTCTGAATCATAGGTGAAGTGATCTGCTTCTGGAACTTCTTCTCACAGAAATTTGACAATGCTAGTGCTGCATACTCTGCTTTCCACGAAAATAAATAATACATTATTGCATCATCTTCTTCCCTTCCACCACCTACTCCAACTTTTGCTACTTTGCCTACTAACATAATAAAATTAAGGTTTTGCATATTGGCTTACTATTAAAGTTTCCAAATAAAGTGACTTTAATTAGTCTGTGTCCAACTTTTTGCAAACAGCTTTAGGAAATATTTTTATCCTTAGTCACTTATTCAACATTCATGAGACTCCATAATTTACAATTTTGTTCTGCAAAATTCTGCTTTCTTAATGAGTCAATATATTCTCCCCTTTCATTTTGGGGTCACACTCAGCAGTTACTCTTGGCTTTTTGCTCAGGGGTCACTACTGGCAGGGCTCTGGTGATCTTATTGTGATGCCATTGATTAAACTGAGGCCAGCCATAAGCAATGCAAAATTTTTACCCCTATACTATCTCTCTGGCCCTAAACAATCCTTTGTCCTAATAGCTAACAGTTTTCTTTTATTGAGAATGCAGATATAAATATCTATCTGTGTGAAAACGCACGCAACCATGTGCCTTGCTCTTTCCCCATAATTCTTCTGCTCCCTTTTCTTCATCTGGTCCGCAAAGGCAACAAATGTCATTGATATTTTCTTTGTTGGTTCATTGTGGCCAACGGCACAATGAGTCTTGAGTCTTCACTTTCACTCTCAGGTTCAAGAGTATTGTTATATAATGCTCTTGATGGAAATATCCATCCTTCCCACTTCTGATAGGCCTGAAACAGATTTGCTAAGACTGAAGTAAAACAGAAAGCCTTCTCAAGTCCAGGTACACTAAGTGTTCCACAAATTGCTATGTTGTATTTTTGTTGCCAAGTAATAACACTGTGTGGCAGGATTTAATATATCCTTTCCTGAAGCCAGAGTGATAGTAGAGGGGTGTAGGGTGTTTGCCTTGCACACAGCCAACCCAGGTTCAATCTCCGCATTCCATATGGTCCCCCAATTCTACCAACAGTGATTCCTAAGTGCAGAGTGCAGAATAACAATGCAGAACCAGGAGTAACTCCTGAGCACTGCCTGGTGTGCCCACAAAAAGATATCTTTCCCTTTTCCTTACCATTATAAATGAAGGTCTGGGGCCCGGGAGATAGCATGGAGGTAAGGCGTTTGCCTTTCATGCAAAAGGTCATCGGTTCGAATCCCGGTGCCCCATATGGTCCCCCGTGCCTGCCAGGAGCAATTTCTGAGCATGGAGCCAGGAGTAACCCCTGAGCACTGCCGGGTGTGACCCAAAAACCAAAAATAAATAAATAAATAAATAAATAAATAAAT